>WKFP01015257.1:0-43147 GCA_011057875.1 Pterocles orientalis | reverse complement strand
TCACTTGCCTCTTTCAAAAGACCTCGAAGTTGAAAGTGTTATTGATAAAGTTTGTTTCAAGGGTCTTTGGCTCCACCTTGTGTCCATTGTGCTTTCCTAAGGAATCTGACATGTCACATAAAAAAAAGAGAAATAAAATTATGTAATGAAATACATGGATATTTTTTCTTTAAGAAGAGGTGTATATTAGCCCTTCTTTCTAAAAAAGCTGAGACATCAAGTTTGGTTCCATGAATTGTATAAACATCTGTTTGTCTTGTCTAGCTGTTTCGTTTGTTTGCTTGCTTTGGAATGTTAATGCATCACCAGCAGCTCTACATCACTGAACAGAAGAATTTGCCAGTCTGAACCTATATCAACCAGGCTAGGTCAGAATTTTTAATGCAAAGATCACACCTTTTCCCCCCCCTTGTTAAGGAAGGGCATATTGAAAACTATTGCATAGTCCAGAGTCTGGCACTTTTGCTGGACAAAGTTTGGTAGTTACAAAATGAAGCTCAACCAGACAGAAAAAACAGGGGAGTGGTCTGTAGGGAGAGAAAGGAAAAGATAAAAACTCTGTGATCATTTTGCTATATTGTTCTCCAAATTACACACTTTTATTTTCTTACATCTCTTCCTGCCTTGTCCCTGGGATCATAACAACTGATGTCTTCTCAGAAGCAGAGGAAAGCAAAGGACTGAGAAAACCTGTGCAGTCCAGAACACAGGAGCTCATTACTGACATTACTGCTCTCTCTGGCTTCTGTTAGAGAGCTGTCATTTCCTTATATACAAGCCACAGACTGAGTGCTGACCACCATGGTAGCTAGAGAGAGATCTCTATGAGAATAAATCAGCCTGGTGTACAGATTTCCAGTAAACTTCAGGGGCTCATATATTCAATATTGTGGGTTTAGGGTCAGTGAAATTTGTCCTATTGTTTTTTTGGCTTTATTTCTTTTCTAGTCACACAGCTTCTTTTCTAGTTTACACAGCTTCATTAAAAAAAATCAGAATTGCTGTAAGTCATAAGAAATAAAGTTATAATATAGCTGAAAAGGCATTTTGAGATCAATTTGATTAAGAACTGATCACTACCACAAGGTACTTTTGCAAACAGACAGGCACAAATGCTAGGTGCCACTATTTTTCATGTGCATACTGAGAAGACCAAGACTTTTCACCTCCTGCCTAGGACACACACACAATTCATGTGGTGACCTGGAAAGAATAAAAAATAGAAAAATACTCAGTAGAGAAGGTAAGCAGCTGAAATCTTTCAATTTCTGTTAATTTTTTTTTAAATAGAACACTACTAATTATAAGCCAAATGTAGCTGTTGAGTAGGAAGATTAAAAAAATCCAAAAACTCACAAAACCATCAATGGTGAGAGGCTGCTTCCAGAGCACTCTCACATAGCAAACTGAATTGTAGTTTATCATTATAATAGCATAAAAATTTATTCCAAGGTTGGCAGGTTGATGTAGCCTACTGTTAAGTACGCCAGGATCACTAGTTATTGAATTTCTAGAAAATTTAGTAGATACAGACTCTACTCTACAGCTACAACTGCACTCATTAATTTTCAGGATGAATATTTTAGCTGGCAACTTGGTAACGGCTCCATCAAGTGGTACAACTGCTTCATTGCATATTTTTGGTGCCACTCATTAAGAAAAACTTGGCTTCTTAATTTTGGCTTGGAGATGCATTTGGCTCATCTTGTGAACAGTGAACTCTGCCGATAGCTTTCACAAGATAGTTGTTCAGAGATGAAAGATTCATTACCACTAAAAAGGCTAACATTCATGGTATGACCCCAAGTGATTTAGAAGAGTATGAGAGAATCTCAGATGCCCCAGAGAAGAAGGTCAGACAAGGGATAGATGTTCATTACGCCTTTCTTTTATAATTTTTTCCTGAGACCTAGAGAAACAGTTCAGCTTTAGGTTAGCATTGGATATTGGATGATCCATTGCCTCATGCGATATACTAACTTCAAATGGTCTCTTTTGGCTGAAAAATGAGGACACAATGAAGGTTGAGCTACTATAGGGAAGAAATGCCTTTATATTGCTTAGGAAATTACCTTAAAGGCTCTTCCCCTTTTTTCTTCTGCGTCTATAAAAAGTGCATATAACTGAATATAGTGGATCTGTTATTTGGTTAGTTTGTACAGTGTTTCCATAATGCTTTATTAACAAAATGCCTGCCATGCCTAGAAAATATTGTTCTGCATCTGACTGGGGAGATATAGTCAAATATAACTCATGGAAAAATGGGTTTTGCAGATTCAGGTTTACAAAGCTTCATGGCATTATTACCTCTGTAAGAAAATAAGCTGAAGGGTGTAAACTATCTCTAAGCCAGCAAGAAAGCTGGGTACTTAGGGTATAACCCATCTGCTACACTTAAGGTATATCCTACCTTCTTTTAGTAAAAAACAAAAAACCCAAACCAAACCAAACCAAACTGACAATATGATACAAAGAAAAGGAGTATCCTGTTAAAAAAACCTATATATTTATTACCTATACCTGATGATAGGGACAATAAGAAATTACTGATTTTACATTATTTTTATTTATAGTCATCTACAGTTTCACACTGTGGGCAAGTACAGAGGAAGATTGTAAACATGTTCAAGCAACTTGCAGATGGGGGTGTCGAAAACCACATATACCATACTAATTGTTATTTGGTCTTGTGTGCTTGACAAGTAGAACCTCTTTAGAGGTTTAGATAACATATGCCTGTAACAGACCCAGAGGCACGCTATGGAAGTGTTTGAGATTCCTGCCCTGCTGTGGGAAAGACCAAAGCACAGTGGAAAACTACGCCTGCATGATTCCTTAATATATAGGCGAAAACAGCAGGTTTTGTAATCCCCTAGCACAGATTGAGCTCCACGGTGCCCGAGTTCCTGCTTGTGTGTCTCTGCCTGTGTGCTGCTTCAGGGGTCCTCCAGTTCATGAGGTAAAGAAAATAAATTTACTCTTTGCATTTCATCCATGGATTTGTGGTTGTTCCTATGTCCTGCCTGTGCCTGCTCACACAGACACTTTGTTACCAATTTTTACCCATACTGGATCATGCTCAGATTAGTGGTAAAAGAGTTTTAACCTTGGGTTTTTTTCAGATTATTTTTCTTGCCATTGTGTGGAAAATTACAGAGTGGTATTTCTGTAGATGTTGTAGTCTGATGTGATGTTGGCTACACCTGCAGTTTAAAATAGGTTTAACCTAAAAATATTTCTTCCTCTTTTACTTCTTAAAGAAGAAAGTTTTCTACTTCTCCCAGTCTACTATGACAGGCAACAGGCACACCCCACATCTTCAGGCACTGCTTTGGTGTTTTCTGAAAGTCGCAGAGCTGGAGGGGGCCAAAACCATGCTAGGAAGTTCTTTAACAATGGACTAGTACCAGGACTGGGGATAAGTGAAAGAGTACTTGTCCTGCCCTTGCTTTAGTTACTGCAATAAGTATAGATACTGATTCTTGTGTTTGCTTTTAAATCTTCTCTACCCTTTGTGCAGCACCTTTACATCTCCCATAAGCGTGGGAGAGAACCTTTGCTCCCTTGTTCTGCATTGAGAAAGAACAGTGCTGGTTGCAACTTGTTCTACTCTCAGTAGGACATGCAGGAGCAATCTAATCTGGTCAGGTTTGGTCTAATGTTTGAGAGAGTGCAGCCATAACGTTGTTCTGTGGGTATCAGCAGTAATAAGCCAGCCAGACAATGTTGTCTCTGAAATAAGTAAGACATTTTTTATTATAATAGTGGTGAAACACTGGAGCAAGTTGTCCAGAGAGGTGGTAGATGCCCCATCCCTGGAAACATTCAAGGCCAGGTTGGACCGGGCTTTGAGCAACCTTATTTAGTTGAAGATGTCCCTGTTCATTGCAGGGGGGTTAGACCAGGTGACCTTTAGTGGCCCCTTCCAACACAATCCATTCTATGATTCTATGATCATTCTATGATTAAACAGCTCAGACAAATTGTTATCACTTCTCATTCAAATTTTACCACTGTTTTTGTGTGGAACTACCTATGCCTAGTTGGCTGGTTGGCTGTCTGTATCAATATTGGAAAACTCCTGTTCCAATTGATAAGAACTGGTTATACGTGTAAATTCAATTCCCCATAAAATGATTTTATATACTTTCTGTTTCATGTGAATTTAAAAAAAAAATTCTGTAAGGAATGTTCATTAGTAACAAAACTTGAAACATAAAAGTGATAAAACATTCTTCAAAATATATGATCACTGGAACAGCAAGAGATAAATCCATTCTAGGCTATCACAGAGCTTAAAAAACAATTCTGAAAAGTGGAAATGATGTTAAATGGATGGAGCAATATTGGAGTCCATACACTCAGTTTCTAGTGGCAGTTTTAAGGATTTAACCATATAATTTCCTAGTTCCTCTGAAATTATCTTGTCAAACTGCTAAATAACAAAGTGAACTTCATTGATATTAGTTTTATGCTGTTTAAGAAAAAAATAAGCATGCATAGTATTGCTTGGCTTCCTATATCACCAGTTCTTTTCACACAGATTATAAACCAATACATTTTGAGTCCTCTGTTTCCTCTGAACTGATTTTTATGAAAGAAGAAAAGGCTGCTTTACTTCATTGCACATTATCTCTGTCAGTAAGAAACAAATTCATGAATCCAGTTGAAGGAGTTAGTCGCATGAACAACACTGTGTCACTCACGACAACATTGCCCAGTGAGGGACATTCCCAATCTGTCCCACTGTGAAATTTTGTTTTCAAGGACTGTTCATTTTCCACTAATAGTAGCATGTCAGGATGGAGTCACACAGACATCTAGGTTGGAGAGGATCTGTGGGGGTCATCTGGTTCAACTCTTATTCATATATCAACTTCTCCAATCCTCAGAAATCAGACTGTCTCATCTACAGATCTGTCCTCTGGTCTATAGCTAACCTCCAGATGGTCAAGCTGACCTTTTATGTGGAGCACAACCCATCCTTTTTTACTTTTCCTGTCTTTCCTGAGTAGCCTGCGAATGTCCATTGCAGTAATCGAGTCACATGAGCTATTTCACCAAATTTCTTTACTTCCAAAGATGCCATAATTCTGAGACTGCACATGGAGACTACATATTTATTGTTGTTTGATTCCCAGAATATGAGTGTTGGCATATGGGCACTTGAGATTATATGATATCTGTCCCTTGTACTTGAGAGGAGTGTGGGAGCTGCTTCCATGGCACTTTCAGTTTGTCCCCTGGGACATTGCTTGTTTCCAAGCTTTGGATATCACTCCCAAAATAATCTAACTGTAATCTATAATAATAAGCCACTTAGATAAATTAGTTAGCCTATTAACAAAAATGTCATTTCCCCTGTTTGATAAGTGGATCCCATCTATTTGCAGTAACCCACAGTCTTTGAAGAGTATCTGCAAAAAGCCAAAACCCTGCTGGCAACACTAGCTATGCAGCCAGATGCTGCTATGTTTGATATGCATGCTTCTGCCTGCCTTTCCTTTTGACAGGCAGCATTGATGTAGAAAATAACCTGAGGGACTGTCCCCTTTATTTCAGCCCGTAGGTCTCTGCAGTCCTGTTTGACTACATAGGTGTATTTTTGTTCAATAGGTAATTGGATCCAATACAATTATAATGAAGAACACAATTTTTTTTACACAAAGTCAAAGTAAATAACTTGATGATTTCATGTGTATTCATGTGAATTAACGCACAGGCATTTTTAAATTATTATTATTTAATTGAATCATTGTTTTCTCATGTAAATATGTTCTGTCAGAATTTTTAAACAGTGTACATAAAGTCAATCATATTTTAAAAATACATAAATAGAAATTGTTAAAATCGAACAATCCTTTCTCTCAAAATAAAAAACAAAAAATTTCTCGTCAGTGTTGCACCACATTATTATTGTGACTGCATCAAAGGCAGGAACCTCAGACACTACCTTTATGAATCACATGTTCTTTTTACTTTTTTTTTTTTTAAAAAAAAAAGAAGTTATAGCTTTTCAGTCATTAAGGATGAAATTCTGCTAAGTGTCCGTGAAATTGTCTTTGAATATGGCAACAAGGGGATTCAGTAGCCTAAATATAACTATTTGTTGTCATTTTAGGTATTGGATACCTGGCCTCTAGCTGCAGCTCCAGAAGGGTGAAGGTGTCCTATAAATCTTGTGTTGTACCTGCCATCTTCATTTAGAGGTCATGGATAACTGGGTCGTGCTCGCACTCAAGTGGTGAAACTTTATATTCTTCAAAATTTCCACCTTCAGATACATTGATGGGGACTAAAAAAAATAAAGGAATTAAACAGGAAAGATGACATAGGGGTTGAAAGGGTTTCCTGTTCCTGATTTTAACCTCTACTCGTTTAAAAAAAAAGAAAACAGAGAACAGGCTGCCCAGGGAAGTGGCAGAGTCACCATCCCGGGAGGTGTTCAAGAAATGTGTAGACATGTTGCTTAGGGGCATGATTTAGTGAGTTAGGTGGTGTGGGTTGACGGTTGGACTTGATGATCCTTGAGGTGTTTTCCAAACTTAGTGATTCTGTGATTCTATGATTCTATGATTTTGCCTTTAATCCCTTGACTGCAATAGCTAGGTTTTTATGAATAGCATAAAATATCAGACATTAGCAGTAGCAGCAATACAGTTGTTTTTCTGAAACTTGATCCTCTCGATCTAAACAAATTTTATTATGTTTTCATAATTGTTCTATGATTTTGATACTTTACATCAGTGAAAACTGTCAATAAGAATGCAAAAGCTATACTGATATTTGAATTTTGGTACATGTGGCAGCATCAGATGTTTTTCTTTGTTGGCTCCGTCATTATCACTGCACAAGTCTGCTACAAAACTACAAAATAGTGTTGCATTCCTGAAGGTGTCAGCAGAGTATTAGAAAATTAAAATGAGTGTGCTGTCTAAGGTCTGTGGTACTGAGAAATTTCAGTGGTAGAAATGGATGTTTTACATGGTGATTTGTACAAAGAAACATCTACAACTATTACTTGCTACTCTTTTATCATTACTATAAAGAAGGTCTGTGCTGCTGCACTTTCAACTAGTAAGTTAGAAGATACTGAAATATATTTTGCTGAGAAAAAGGTCTCACATCTAAGTATTGAAACAAGGAAACAAGGAAATCCCTTGCAAAAATGGCAACAACACTTCCACTAGTTTGAGGGAGTAACCTGATAAGTTTAGGTCTTGAGAAACTTCTTGTAGTCATGTGGCACTGATGAGGTCCCAGAGCTACAGCATGCCTTGAAAAGGAGTATAGAAATACAGAGCATTTCTTTTCTACTCCTCTCTCTTTCCTCCTCTTTTAGTAACCTGATCCTGTTTCCTCCCAACTCAGTGATAGAACTCTTACTGATTTACATCCCTAGATGTAGGGCACCTTATGTAGGGGTACCTACATAACATAGTGCTACATTTATAAGCACATTTTAATAAATGAAATTTCAATACAATTAAAAATGGTGTTCAATAGTTTTATTGGGTGGAATGAGTAATTATCATTAACCAATACAGCAAATGTGTTAAAAAAACCCAAGAGATAGAGAAAGATACAGGCATGTTAGGGTGACCTTGCAAATTTTTCGAGGAGCTTCTAAACTAAGTCATTATGAAAGAAATGAGACTAAAAAGAAGATGAAGAGTAGCTGTGTGTCACAGTCGGGGATTGCACTCTGACAAAAGTGTCCCATTCTAGTTTGTCTTTGTTTTTCCCTTCTTAGTCAAGAATATGACTGGACATTGGTCTGTAACGATCCATGACACTGATGAGAACTAATTGTACCTCCCTTAACAAAACAGGGAGTGGTTGCATTGAAGTTGTTAGGGATAAAATTATAAAAAAATATAAGTGTACTGGAATTACATTCTCATACCTTGCTGAGTTTGTACAATGTGCATTAAATAATATTAATTTCAAGAATACTAGAACTTCAAGTTTACACTGGTGAAGAAGTAGCTTACAATGGCCTTTCAAAAGCTGCAGTATACTCACCCCAGTGCAACTCACCTGTTCTGCAAACCAAGTTCTCACAAGTTCTGCAAGAGAATAAACAATACAAACAAATTACCAGGTATGATGTATGCTGCATCCCTTCATAGACTCTTTCACACAATTTGAAGAGAGATGGGAAGAATAGTGTCTTTCAGGCAGCCTCCTCACCCCACAAAGCTGGTGATGGTGGTTATCCCTTATGCAGGCCACACAAGAGGGAGGGTTCTGATTATCTTCCAGCATCACTGAGAAGCTGGTTGATAAGGATGTTCATTAAGAACTAGCTCACTGCTACTACAGTATCAGTCCCAGCTAAAAGTCTTCTAATTGGTGGCATTTTTGTTCCTCTTTTGAGATCAGATCCAATTTTAGTTGTTAAGGCAACCCACAGTACAAGTTTGAAGCTTTTTTTAGTTGTGAAAAAGGGTTAATCATTTAAAAGGCAGTAAAAATGAGATCCTTGTCTTTATGTGATTCTAGAAACTCTTAATTTATCATAAAAAATTTAGGAAATTTTTTTGTTACTGTCGTATCACTTTTCTTTTTTTGCTGGTTATAAGGGAAGTGACTAAAAAAAAGGATAAGTATGGAAATATAAATTAAATAATGAACGTTAAAAATGTGAGAAATAAGATATGTAAGAGAGTGAGGTTATGCAATTAGCTCTATATTTTTTAAATCTTAGGCTTAAGTCAAAAAGGATCCATCCAGATGTGATGAACCATGTCACAGTTTTGCCCTTCACTGCGTTCGTTTGAATCTGGCCATTGGAGTTTGTGTTTGTATACAACCATGCTGAAAAAATAACAGTATGTCAAATACAGTCAACATGATAAGAATCTGCTTATAAGGCTGAAATAAAACACGATCAGAGTACCTCCTTATCTAAGGTCCATCTTGCTGTTTCATAAAAGTAATCTTAAAATGACTCTCTTCTTTCGGATATTACGAGTTTTCTCCATCATTCCTATCTAGGAAATTTCACAATGAAGAAAGATCACATTATGAGAAGTTTTATTGCTTGTCATGTATCTCGTGCAACTTCAGAGCACTTGTTTAAATAATTTGAATGGGTCAAGACTTTGAAGTTTAAATAAGCTCTGAAAGGATAAAAGGATCAAAGATGAATTGCAGTTAATGGTGTTTTCAAATTCCCTCTTTAAGTGACTTTCATGAATAAAAAGAACTACAAAGATTTGCCTTTGAGTGAGTAGTTTCAAGGTCTGTAGTTGAAAACAAATGTACAAAACACTGTAGCATCAAATTAGGCGGGCATAGGAATATATTAAAATACAAATTCTTGAAACAGAGTTTCTGTATTTACCAGGTACACCTAAACTGCAAGTAAATAGGTATTTCTTATTCCATTATCATTTATTGGTCATATTCTTTAGGAGAACCAAGAGGGAATTTTCTTGGATGGAAAGCACATTGCTTCACTTCCCACTGAGTAGGGAGTTAATTCCTGGCACCTGCTAATGAAGAAAAGGAGATTCTATTCCCAAGAACTCCCTAACAAAGAGACCTCCTCTCACGATGTTTGCAGGAGAAGTCAACTGAATTAAATAAATGCTGCTTGCATTTCAGTTCCAAAACATTTTTTAGATAATCTAAAAGTTGATAAATTTTAACACTGCAGAGACTACACATTCAGATTTGGAACTGTAGTAAGAAAACAACTAAATTATGTGATCAATCAATCAATTTCATGTAGATTGTTCTCAGACTAGGTTAAAGGACCCTTACTTAGGCACATTACTAAAATGAGTTTTGTTACCTTCAGTGGCAGTTGCAGAGTCTTACATAATGCAATCTCTTTTCCAAAGGAGCAGCAGTGTGTTAAGTGTTGTTGTACAAGATGGTCTGCCAGAGGAGGATCTATGAAGTAGAAGACAATGGGAAAAAAGTGACATGTGAAATGAATACTGAAAAGAATACTGAAAGGCTATTGAGAATCTTCCTTCCAGCTACTGAGTTGTCATCACTCCAGCTGAGGTAGCTAATAAAGAACAACTCTGTATATTCCATACCTTGAAGCCAAGACTTCTCAGGAAGTAAAATTTTCTTCCTCTGACAACGACTTGTGAAGGAGATGGGGGGGGGGCTAGCTTGCTCTTCAACAACTTGATATTAAAATTTCCATTTTGTATAAGTATGGTTGTGGGAATTCATTATTTGTCAGTGTAGAATTATATTTAACTCATTATTGGGTGATCAAATGGCATGAGTAAGCTTGTTGTATTTTCAGGTGGAAATTTGAGCTACTATTATCAGAAGTTCTTTGAGTGTTTGTTATAATTTTATTCTAAGTATGCATTTTTAGGAACCTAATCTGGCTTTTCTTGCTAGCTGAAAGTACTAGAAAGAAGGGTTGATTACTAGTATGTATACAGAGTTTTCTTAATCAGTGATCGAATTTTGCTGTGCAAAGAGAAGCAGGTGATAGACAGGATGCACAATATTAGATTAAAAATTTGGAGAGCACAGGGTTTAGCTTTGATCAGTTTTAGGAAGCTGCAGCTGTAAGCCTGACATTCTTAGTTTGGCTATTTTAGTAACTGATCATTAAGAAGTTTCAGAAAGAATATTACAGCTCTATGATTTACATTCCTGAATGATGAAATTGACTTATTTTCCTAAATCTTCTGCATTCTGTCCCCCCTTATAACAGATTACATCTTGCTCGCAAGATGTGCAATTTTGCCATCTGCTCTAAACTTCAGATAGACTGAAAATGAGCAGTTATTTTAAAGTTAAGTCAGATGAAGGACAACACAAAGCAGAACTTGGACATCAAACCATGAGCATTTCATATGCCATTATGATACACATATTTGTAAAATTACTCTTCAGAGATGCATATGAACTAACAGAGGAAGTTCAGGAGTTCAGCAAAGTTTAAGAGCTCTACAGTACTAGTGTGGAACAATATATATCTAATGACATATTGATTTTGACTCATTCCCTGTCCTACTGCCTTGGATCATTGACCCAAATGGTTGGGTCAGCTGGAAGTGGCTTTGAAAAGAAAGCTCTCAGATATAAATGCTCTGATTTTAATGAGTGTCTGATCTGCTGTACTGCCACTACAACAAAATTGTCTCTACAACCAGCCAGGCTGTAAGGATCAGAAAAAGCAGAAATGATTACACTGACTGGTTGGACAGAAAACTACTGCAGTCTTCTGACACTTGTACTCCTGCATTTTATCCAAACTTTCTGGTCACCCACTGTGCATACCCCAAGAGGGGATATTTAACTCCCCAGAGCACAAACTAAAATGGCCTTAGCAATAAACTAAATAAGCGTAAAAAATGACTTGTAACACTGTTTATTTTCTGGAACCAGTTTCTGGAATGGTTTTACTGCATGGCTGGCAAAACTATCAGTCAACGCTGGGCAGGAATACAGGGCACAACAAAAGCTATTTCCAGCTGGCAGAATGAGTGAAGCTACCCTATTTTAAGGAGGTGATAGAGTTCAGTGACATGGTGGGGAGAGACATGCTATGCCAGATAACTAGCCCTCAGAGCCAGAGGACAGAAACTGGGCCATTTTCTTTATTGGTATAGATGTTGTCTGCATAACTGTGTTATTCTACAAAACAAGAGAATGATCTGATGACCAAGCAATACGGACCAGCACACACTAGTATTGCTTTCAATTAACTCCCTCCATGTCAGAATTTTCTTGGGGACAACTTGTTGGAGTGATCCAAAAGCATCAGAGACACTGAATAAACAGTTCAGTGTGGGGTTCAAGTTCCCTGCTTGTTTTACCTTTATTTAAAGAAAGAGAACTTTATATAGATATAGCCCATGATATAAATGAAGAATACTTTCTATTCTTCTTTTAAGTCTTTTGACTAGCTAAAAATCCTGCTTCTAATAAAGACAATAAAGTCTCCAGTCTGTGGGCTTAATTCAGCATCTGACAAAACAGATGCACAGAGGTACACACGGGGCCAGGAACTTTAAAACTGAGTCTTATACAAAGGAAATTTCAGATTTCCTTACTGCTCTTTACCTTGTTAGTTGCAGATCACAGGATGGTGATCATGGAGACATTTAAGTAAAGTATATTTAGATGCAAGCTGTAGATATAAAAGCTAGATTATTAGCTGGCTAATTTTCTAGAGCTAGAAGAATCTGTTATAGATACTGTCTGTATCCAAGCCTATCCCTGAAGCACAGCAATATGAAATACATTTTTATCTTTTACATAGACTTTTACAATTTTCAAGGGATTCTAAGGGAAGCTGACCCCTCCTTCAGCCACCTTAACCCAGGACCCTCCTGCCCATCCACTGGAGCCCATCCCAGTACCCTGGAGACCCAAGCCCTCTGCTCAGGCTGAGTGATGCGGCTGCCATTGTTCCCTTTGCAGGACCCCTTGGATGTACCAGTACAGACTTTTTACCTGCCTGATACCTCTGCCCAGACCCAAAGCCACCCTACTCCCTTGGTAGTTCAGCACGGAGTTTGCCAACAAATCCACACACATACCCCATTCTCACCCAGTTTAGGGAAGGTACAGACACTTGCCCCCAGGAGCTGACACCAGGCAAATGGGCTGTGGACCCATGGTCCTGCTCCGGATGTTGGCACTGAACCCTTCAAACAACTCACTCATGCATTGGCTGCCCTGTAGCTGTTTTTTTGGGACACACATCATTCCCATCCCAGTGACTGGATGTTAAAGACCCCACCGGCTCCAATAGCTGATACCATAGGCCAGGGGCACCCACACCCCTAGGCTGACTCCAGCAGCTGGCACCAAATCCTCCTTTTCCCTAATATCCCACTTGTCAAGGTCCTTGATCAGATAATCATAGAAAAATAAACACTCTCACATTCCACACACCCTTATCAACTAGCGTGACTAACCCAATAGGGTTCTCCTCACTGTCTTCCTTATCACTGTTTCATCAAGTTTGCATCTCTGTAGGTTGTTCATAGTTTCCTTCTTTTCTTATTATACCCTTTTGCCTTTAAAAGGTCCTTGACCAGATACCTTTAAGGAGCAGATACTCTCTCCTTCCACATACCCTTTCATATTTTATTTTAATTCATTGTGCGTGTGAAGTTACCTGCGTAGTTAAGTATATTGCTGACTTAGTCTGTTGAAAGGTAATGTCATTCATGAAGTGTGGTAGAATTACAATATGTATTTATGTAACTGTTTTCACAGAAGTAACTGTTAGAATTATAATGAAAATGATGTTTTCTGAGGTTTTTTTTTAAGATTAGGTGGTATTTTTCTTTTTTTAACATTTGTTTAGAACATATAATGAAAATGAGACAGTTAACAACTCTAGAGGAGTATATTGGTTAAACTGTAAAAACACCTTTTCCAAATATGAAACAGCTTTCTTTGGTAGTTCAAATGTAAGAAGAGAGACACTTCAGTCACAGACATTGCACTAGTCTAAATTAATCTGTAGTCCAAATAATCTGGTAATTATCCCCCTTTCAAGCAAAACTTCTTACAGAAAAGTAGATTAACTCTTCAGATATTTAATGGCTTGTTGATTATGGTATCTGTTTCGGGTCAGCATGGTTGGCTGTATGTGCAAAACTGCTAAGTGCTGTCATGAAAGTGAAGCAATGTTGCAAAGGTCCATTGCTTTAACAGTGACTGCTAATATGCAAAGACCTCATTGTGCACTTGCTGTAAAATTATCCTTGGAAGTTATTTTTAATTTAGTAATTTCTTACAATAACACTTCAATGTTAGGATGAGATTCTGATAGGATGAGATTCTGGTACTAGCATTCACAGTTTATGACATTATAACCTATGATAGGATGCTCACTGCAGGGTAAAAGGGTTGTCAGACATGGAAATAAATTTAGAGACTGACCCCACTAGAGAAATTGTCTTTAATAAGATTTTTTTTTCCCGAAAAAAATTAGTCTGACTATTTTTGCAGACTCACATCATAACTTTTTGTTAGTTGAAACAACATAATACTAACTGATAATGATATATTAGACTTATGAGTCAAAGTGCAGGACTACAATGAAAGACAGATGACAGATGTTCTGCCTCCTCTGTTAACCTGTTGTACTAAGCAGATTTCTTCGATGATTACTGATCATGGTGCCAGAGGAGCCTAGGTGTGGCTGGATCCAATCCTAGTCCCAGACTTGGTCGATGGTTTATGTCTAAAGGGTTACATATGCGCAATCAACCCTTTACATCACTTAGCTAAGATTTCATAGATTGGCATGCTATTAGTCACTTATCAAGGAGTAACTTTGAGAGGCGTCCCTACTCAAGAAGAGATCCTGGTCTGCAGCCCAATGCCATGCAGGAGAGCTCAATGAGCCCTGGGATGTCCACTATTTATGGAGTAAGATGGTGTCTAGGAGAAAACCAAGGAAAAGGATAATAGTAATTTATTCTTTTGCTTTGTTACAAGATTCTAACTAGCAGAACTTTGAAAGCTGCTAATTTTGAAATATTAGTAGTGATGTTTTCCTGACTTCAGATAACTGGGATCAAACATTGCTTTTACTGTTGTTCTACAGGAGAAAACACCTCAGACATTTGATGAGTATGTATTTTACAAAACATTTGCCATCCATAGCATATGTTTTTTCTTAAATTCTTAGTCATTTTTTAAACTCTTTTGTATCTTTGAAAGCTTCCTGTTGTGGGAGGAACTGATAGTATGATCTCTCCTAGTTGACATTTTCATAAATAATGAGATGCAAATCAAACTATTTTCAAGATGGTCAACATAATTCTGGTTTTGTACTAATCTTCATGTAATTTGTATTCCGATATTTGCATTTTGCAGATATCGCTGTAGAAGGCGAAATCATTTGTTTTTTTTTTTCATTGTCCGCTGACACTCAGATTTGAGAAGTTGGATTTATTTCTGCAGGTGTAATATTTTCCACTTTTTCTGAAATGCTTAATAAATAGAGATATTTTATTTTTTTTTTGGTAGCAGTATCTTAATCAACCAGGTGTATTGGGCCTTCATTGTATGCCTATAGATATGAACTCTTAAATAAAATAAACTTTGTTAGATGGACTGATGACAGAGGATTGCCTAAGAGCCCAAGTAGCATGTTAGGTATAAGGGCACCAATGTAAAAAATCATCACTAAAAATCAGCTCAGCACTCACAATCAGTCATTAAAATGCAAAGCTGACTACTGAGGTTTTCTCTATAGAGTATAGAACTTTTGGTCCCTGCTATTGGTATTTGGGACAAATGTTCTAAAGGTACGGGAGCACAAGACTGATTGATGTGAGGCTGAAGTGTACAGAATTAATTAATGTGAGCTAGTCAATAAGAGCATATATGGAATAAATTAATTGATATTTTGAGAGAATCTGTATTATCAGCAGCACTCCATGCAAAATATATGTGATATTATGTAAAAATATTAATTTCACAGCCTTGTAACTCTACTGTGCTTGAAGTGAGTATTACAATTAATTGTTATAACGACAAGTGTGTTGAATAGAAAAGGCTAAAAACATATGTTTGTAAACTTTTCTTACTGCCTATACCACAAAAACATTCTGTTTTAAAATAATTACATACCATATAATCCATAAATTTTTGGACAGATCATTGCTCAAAATAAAACAGACAAAGAAAACAGGCAAGATATTAAGCTTACTCTATTATTTGTCCTCTAGTTTATTTTTTTCCTTTCTGTTATTATGCTTCTATTATTTCAACAAAATTGTTTAAGCTTTTAGAAATTAAGAAAGATGTGAAAAATATCTGTCTTTGGATCATTTCGGTAGATCCTTACATTTAACAGTGCTTTGGAAAGACTCAAATGAGATTGCATTAAAAGACTGAAATTGACCTCCCAAATGGGATTAATGAGAGTAATGAGTCTGAGATGTTATAGGTGTCTTGTGTAATGAGTTCAAAATAGTAAAACAGGCCCACAGAAGCATAAGAGTAATTTATTCTGAGTGTGGGAAATAGTAAGATTTTGTTCATATCTAGTATTTTTTGACATTGAAAATTATTTCAGCCTCCTTTTTCTCTTTCATAAGACATTGATATAGATGTCATGATTTTTAAAGATTTACAGCAGGTTTATTTTCCCAGTAGCTTGCTGTTGTTGAGGCTGGAGGAGTTGTGTAATAAAATCTCATAGGAAGACAGACAGCCTTTAAGACTACCGCAAGAAAAGTAGGCAGTGACCCTTTCCTTTCTGGGACCCATTCTTTAAGCTCTTGACCACTATACCCTGGCCCAAGAAAGCAAATTGGGCATTCACTTAACTTTAAGCATGTTCTAAACTACAGAGAGGAATCGCTTAGCTTACATGAGTGCAAGATCTACTCTATTCAAGTTACTTCCACCTTCTACCCAGGAATGATGAGATCAGCAAAGAATACAACATACCTTCCTTTTGAATTTTGGAAAGCTATGGAGTTTATCTTATAGTATTACGAAGCAGTGGTTCTCTGCATCATTAATTTAACCTTCAGAGAAAGTCAGTTTAGTATCTGCATTACTTTTTTTGTTTGCTGTATCCCATTTAATTTATTTAAGTCAAATTAATGTTGTAATAAATGCATTCCATAGTGCATACAAGGGCTGTCTTGAGATATCACTTTCCTAAGTAACTCTGTATATTTTATCCCTATCATCCCAGTAACTCAGAAAAGATATGCAACAAAACATCTCCTGCCTCTGCTCCAGCCCATGCTTCTCACTCCTACTGCCTCTACCTTTTTCCATTTATTCTTCTCATTCCCTTATCCTCACATACAACTTTTTAGTCTTCTCTGCTTGGCTCTTGTTTCCTTCCTCAATCTTCTGTGTAGGTACTAGTGAAGGAATACCAAGGGCATAATGTGGATAAGGGGCACTACACCAGAACAAATATGGTTGAGATTTAGCATATGTTGCTTCTGCAGGCAAAAAAAATTGTTGGAGTTCTGTGAGCAGTCACAAGAGAAAGCAAGAAGGGAAGACAAAATGTTAGAAAGGAAGGTGTATGTTCCCCAGACAAAATTTATATTTTTTGACCTAGGAATTACTGCAGGTAAGAATATTTGCAGTGAAAGCCTCACTGAGCTTCTGCTGTCCTGTGATAGAGCAGCTCCAGCACATATGGAACCTGCAGAATGCTTAGGTAATAACTCTCACAAAATCCTAAATATATATGAACTCTGCTTCTTTTAAAGCTTAATGATTTTGTAGTATATAGGTGACTATACTGATACATATCTAGGACAAAGGAATAAATCATATTTCAAAGCCACTCTTCATCAGCTGAAGACAAGTAGATTTTTCCAGTGAAAGCTATTAGATTTTTTTTTTAATGTGGGTAAAGCTATTTAGTTTCCACCAATCTTGACATAAACCAAGAGCTTGCTCATTCTACTTCATAACAGTTAAGTTCAAACAGACAAATTTTGGAAAAGTTTTAGACAGTAGGAGTATTAAAAAAAAGTAAAAGTACTGGTAATCTTGAAATATAGCTACTGTGCATATGTAATACATTCTTTTTTTCCTATTCCCTTTCTAAAATAAAGGAAACATTTACCTTGTGGCTCCTCCCGAGTATAACTTAAGCACTAGCTGTTATAGTGGGCAGATACAGAACAACTACTACTAGGTAAAAATATCAGTTGTCAAAATAATCAGTTATCAGAATAAATCAGTTATCAAAAATAATTGTTCTGAGCTTGAAGAATTCTGTTTTATATGATAAATCTAAGAGCAAAGGATATGCAAACATAAAACCTAAAATCCATAGTGCTGAATGCTAGTAAACTACACTATTTGAGGTGTTCATTCCTCTTGAAGTTCGTTTTTCATGCACTGAAGTCAAAATGTAGGAGGAAAGTTTTGCAGAGGGCATATTTAAGAGTAAGAGTCTATATCCGCCATTTGGCGTGGGGTTTGTATTCTGATTAATTTAACCTCTGAATACGTACCCTCATTTTTGGGAACTATTGGCATGGATATACATTAACTGTTTTTTGTTTCTCTTTAAGTAAATCAAAGCAGATTTTGATATTTCATTAAAGCTTTTAGCTTTGAATTTGACAGTCTGACCTCAAATTAGAAATCTGACCTCAGATCTCTGGAACCTCATAATAGTTTATAGTGAAAATCAAGCTGAATGCATGAGAAAAATCATTGCCTCCCAGCCGCTGAACATTGTTAATTCAGCTGTGAATGCCAAGTCAGTTTCTCCTGCTCAGTGCAATGCAACATCAGATGAAGTACTTTATTTTCTTTTTAACCCTGTGGACAAACTGGCCTAATGAGATACCGTAAAGTGTTATCTAATATTTGTTAAACATGCTCCTCAGATGTAAATAAAATGTTCTCAATGCAGCATTAGGAACAGACATTTTACCCACAATACTTTTCATTTTTCGATGATGACTAGCAGTTTCCATGTCAACTGTGTACAGTGAAGAGGTTTTGGTGCCATTCAGAACCATCTGTGTACTCGAAGGAAAGCCTTGATGTGCACTGAAAATGGATACTTGTTTTGTGAAAGGTTAAAGTGGTAAAAATGTATATCAAAAACGCTATATTGATATTCCCACAATGAAATTTCCAGCTATTTGTGTAAAAATCTTTTTTTTTTTTGTTATTGTTAGAGAATACCATTTAGCTTTAGAAGAAGGTTATAAGCCTAGGAACACAGGAACATAGAAGAGTGATGATTTTTTTTTCCTTTTTTTCAAGCAAGCTGAGATGACTATGCGCTGTAGGCAACTATGCAGAGATGACTTTGCAACGGAATAATCATTTTCAACTAACAATACCCATTTGGAGTGTTCCTTATGTAAAACAAGATTCAGCTTGCAATACTATTCAAAGTCACATCAGCCTCAGAGGATAATTGAAGCAAAGAAATATTATTTAAGAAATTAAATTCAAGAGGCTCTGAGTCTATGAAACAGTTTGCTGTTGTATAGTGAATTCATCTTTCCCTCATGGGAACTTTACTACAATGATGTTCTTTTAATACTTTTTGTTGCTAGTTTCCTTTTTAGTTTTGTGAATTTTATATTACTTGCTGCACAGAGGATCATCTACAGGAGCTTCAGATTCTGACTATGGATATTAGACACAAGGATTAAGCTTTCCTGCTGCAGAGTGCAGAGCTGCAACTCCTGGTTCTATTTAAATGGGGGGGAAAAAAGCAAATCTATTTCTTTAAAGTAGTGATTGGCATTCAGGGTGGAATTCACTTATTTTAACTTCACCTATCTTCACTTAAATGCACTGTTGTCTTACTCCCTTTATAGTTCTTGGATACAAGTCACTCCAGAAGGCAGTAGCTCCTACCTACCACAGAGCACAACTGAGTGTAGAGGGAACCCAGAGGGCTCTCTCAGATTAGGTCTAATTTTCAGAGAGCTACATTTTGTTATAATAAATTCTGCCCTTGTTCCCAGGAGATAATTACAGGCTGTGGATCTCAGATAGATGAATAGGATTTTTGAGATATGCTTGTACTTGGTACGATGGTCTAGTTAGAGCCTAGAAGTGACTCCCTGTAGAACACACATACATAGAAGTACTCTGAATTGCTGTTGTCAGATGTTGTTTGAAATGTGTGTTTGAGTCATCCATACATGCTTGGAAATATGACACAGGACCTACAAGAGACACACTTCTTTTTTAAGTGGCAGCTGCTGTCCTAATGAGTTATATGAGGCATCTCACATGACATGTTAAGTGCATAATCTTGAGTAACTCCTAGTTTATCAGTAAACACTTAAAATTAGGGAGAAGTGATTTTCGGTCTTGTTATCTCTCTGGGTTAATTAATTTTAATTATGGATGCAAAGGACTTTTACAGAAAAAAAATAGAGTGACAGTTTTTATCTTCTCTGCACAGCAGGGAAATCTGAGATATTATAGATCTAAGTTTGAATCTCTTGATGTGAAGATGAAATTGATGCTACATCTCTTTTTCTCTGTATAGGTGCTGAAACTTCTAGTCTAGATTATCATAAAAAAGGAAGGAGGAAAAGGAAGCAGCTCGAATGCTGTTGTCCCTGAATTTGGAAAGAAATATGTTGCAATTTCTCTTCTGACTTTGAAATTACTAGATACAACACCCCAAAAGTATGAACTACAAGATGCAGAGTGACCTTGAGGACTGAAGTAAAGAGAAACTTAGAAAGCAGCGTATACTCAGCATTTCTTAATGAGTAGCTTAGACCACTCAACACCCAGCATACCAATTTTAAGATCCAAATCTGAGACCTGTAGCTTTTCCCTGTACTTTACATAGAGATGTTGGATATGTAATTCAGAGTTTAATTTCTGACATAGGAATCAGGTGCCTGAATCGCATTTTAGACCTAATCCTGGATGTTACTTCTCCAACAATTTTCTGCTTTTGGATGAAAAATTAGCTTTCGCAACACTTCGGAAAAACCAAAGAAAATGCAAGCAGTTGGACCTGCCATTAGAATTGTATTCCTTAGTAGAATATTATAATTTTTAGATTTCATTAATTACAGTTAAATTTTTGCTAAAATGAAACAGGAAGGAGAATTTTTTTCTTAGTTGTAGCTGGTGTCATATAGGCTGACTATTTGTATCTTAGACTCAGTCCGAGTCATTCCTTAAACACTGTACCTTTTCAAAACATTTCTTGTTATTTCCTTTTAAATTAAAAAGCAAAGACAATGGTATTTGAATTTAAACAAGAGATTCTTCGCTCACAATCAATAATCTTTCATGCATTTGATCCTGAAGCCAAGTGATTATTTTGAAATAATACAGTCTTACCCATTTCCATGGTAATAAACAATACTGGTTATCACAGTCTGAAGCCATGACCATTCTTTCTCCCCATGAGCACCAACAGTTTAAATTACTAAAAAAGATTTTTGTTTCTTCAGTTTTTATCAGAACAGTGTTTTATTGTTTCTCTCTACTGCTATCATCCTGGCAGTTCTTCCCTAGGTCTTCCATTTTCTTCCAAGCATAACGAATGAAATCCTTTGAATCAATTAAAAGTAATATAGCTGTCCTAAGACTGTTGATTTACTGCCTTCCTTCCATTTCTCTTTTCTTGATATTCCCTTCTGTCTTTTGATTTCTTTCTCTCTTATCTCTGTAGCTTTTTCTTTCTCTTTTATGGCAGGGTTACAAACCTCTTTCTTTTATCCCTGGCCTCAGCAGTGATTTTTCGTTGTCTTCATAGCTGCTCTGTAAGGATTTGCAGCTGCATTCCCATGGCTCTTCTTCATCCTGGCAGCAACCCACAAAGTTTTTTTCTAACAATTCTTGCCTGCTTGTTGTAAGTCTGGTTGTCACATCAGCAGTCTGTCAGTGCTTTTGTTAATTAACAGAGACAATGTTAATTGAAGAGTGATTTTGTTAATAGATGTGTTAAACCTCTAAATACACCCTTGTATGAACTCACTGTTTTCTGTAGTCAGAATATTTTCCCACTGAGCTGGCTCATGCAATTCATAAAAGTATGGTGTCTTCTAGCTTGCATTCCAACTGCCTACCAAGTGTTACAGTTTGAGCTTAGTGAGAAACTTGCTGCTGAAATCTGAGCAATTTCTGAAGCCTGACTGAAGACTCAAAAAAATCTGGACGAGCCTGATTCATTCTTATGTAAAAGTGGGCTGCTTCACGTCTGTTGTTGCAAATCACTTAAAATTCAGTGCTTGTCCAGAGATGGTTCAAACTAAGACAAAAAGCACTTTATTCGGTTTCGTATTGGTAACTCCCATCATACTATATATTAAGGCATTGTACTGTTACTACTACACTATTAAGACATCCTTTAATTGGACTACAACTTCCTGTTACCATGGAGAATATCCTCGCACATAAGAGCTCAGAATAAAGTTGAATGTTTTTTTAGCATTTAAAATAGACAGTCTCAGTTTTGGAGTCTGTATTTTAAAAATTGCAGAATGTGCTCTAGTTCATTTCTAGAGTGGAGTTAGCCATGCGCTGGAGATCCTAAGAAGTTAAAGGCTGAGAATAGAAGGTAAAGGATGATACAGGCTTTTGCCCAAGAGAAAAATGTGCGTGACAAAGGCAGAGCTCTCGACCATTCTGTTTGGTTGCTCTGTATACTTAACAGAGCAAACAAAATACCCAGAACACAATTACACTCTGTAAACTTACCTAAATGATGGTTGTTCTTGTAAGAAAAATCTGTCTTCATTTTGTACGTACCATTCTAAAAAAATACAATAGGACACTGTGACACCACCTTCAGGTATGAAACAATTCTCAAGGCAGTTGTCTTCAATGTGGTTTGGTAGGACAAAATATTTTATATATGGAAGTTATTAGTGTGAATTTTTTTAAAAGAAAAGCCTTTTATTTTCAGTTCAATCTAGAGGAGCAGTGGGAGAGAAAAGGGAACTGAAATAATAAAATCGACAAATGAAAAGGAAGAAAGGTAAAGGAAATATTTTCCAGCTGTTACAAATAATGAAAAGTAATTTAAAAGCTACTTTGCAAAAAGGAAAGCAGCAGGGCCTTTTCATCTGCCTGACACCACACTTAGATTCTTTTGAGCACCTTTCAAAATAAATTACTTTTTGATCTTTCGTGATAAATTTTATAATTTTTTTTATGTTTGATTACAAAATTTATAATGAGTGCAAAGCTTGAAAGAAAATGTTGCACTTGCATATTGTTTATGTGAAGGAAGAAAAGGCTGCAACATTCAGGAATAGTACTCCCTATTAAATATTAGTCTAAGGCAAGTAAATTAACACAGTGACGGATAACACACAAAAAAAAATCCTGTTAATTAATTACATTTAAGTTATAGTAGAAAATAAGGAAATAACTTCTCTCTCTAGAAACAGAACCTTTGTACAGTGGTTTTCAGGAATTACAACACAGAAATTATTGTATCCAAAATAAATTTTCAGCTTTTATTCCACTTTCTTTTTGTTAGTAAAAATCAACCTTTGCAAATTTAAGAGTTCTAGTGTAATATTTTTTTTAATTTTAACTTATTAATAGAAGGAAAAATAATTAATGGATATGTCTAGTTGTTCTGATTTTAACAATGACAGACTGCATAAGTGTAGTTTGGATTTGGTTCATTTCCTTAATGCTATTCTTAAAGATCTGGCAACAATCTGTATATCAAGATGTATTACTATATTTTGGTATCTTCTTTCCTAAACTAAAGAAAAAATCAGCCATAAGTTTTTTTGAGTTTTCTGGGGTTTGTTTTTGTTTTCCCAATGCAGTTCATGAATTATCTTTTTATTCAATTGAGATGACTGAAAATTCTAATTTTTTTTTTGTGGAGTATTTTGAAAATATACATGTTAATATTGTCTTTTGCTATTAGTAGTCTAATATGTCTCATTTTCTGAAACAGCTAAAAAATATATATGTATTCTGGAAGGGATAACAACATGTAGAGAATAGACCTATATTGACTTTTAAATAGCATTTTCATTAAAACAATGGGTGTAATTTAAAACATATTTTTTATACTTTTAATGATTAATCCACTTTTTTACTGAAAAGCAAAATTGTTCCTAAAGAGAATACTCACTTTTAATGGTATGAACTGTAACCATTGGAAGGCCAATACTTGCAGTGGTAATATTAGGGGGCTAAAAAAAAAAAAAAATCAACTTGCTTTTCCAGTTGCATATGTAAGTCACTGTTGAAATTATCCAGCAAATGACTTTTCTGCTTTTGATCTATTTTTTCTCTTTCAAAATACGAGACTATCACCCTGAGTCACACCCTCCTTTACCATTCCAGATAATTCACCTGTGGTTTTGCACTTTGACTATTTGAAGTATATCTAAGAAGTCATCTTCTTCATGATGACTTACCATGGACAATCTCTCCAGTGCTTTTAGGAGCACAGGTTGTGTCTCCCAGAATCTGAGGTTAGTACTTCTGTGTCACCTGATCCTATTTACAGAGATGCTCAGACAGATTTACAGTATTATTGTGTTTGTCAAGATGTAGATATTTTTTGCTGTTTCAAAAACTGTTCTGTAAAGCTTCATAACAGTAGCTTTGACTTTATTCTTATCATAGCTAATGGTATTTTCAAAGTAGATAACACTACTTTGCTAAATAATTTAGCTCTTCTCTGCTGGACCAGGACCTGCTCCCATGATTGCCCAAACAATGAACATTTTGTTTCACTCCTGGGGTCTCTCTTGGATTCACGAAACTAGAGTGTTCCTAAATTAGACATAGATCCAGCTGTGACTTTAGAAACTACTCACAAAAAGCAATGTAAACAAGACAAAACAAACATTTGGTTTGACCCATATCTTATGCAGTGCTCCAGAACTGTCCCAGCAGGTTTGGCACACCGAGAGGTCCCTATAATGCACCACAGGGTATGTAACACATACCAGAAATTCTTGCCATAAAAAAATACTTCAATACCTTGGTGAGATGCAGCATTACTATCACAATGTTTAGACACATTGCATGGGGAACTGGAGGGGGTGGGCAGGATGTAAAGAGAAAAAACCCCAAAAAACCTTCAGAGAAAATAATTGCTACTTCTTAATGTTGCAGAAGTGGTGGATGAGGCTAGAAGTCCCAATGCTGTAGAGCCTGTACATAGCAGATAAATAGTATCTAATTTTATGTGGAAAGGAAAATCTCTTTCCCCTCTACAGAATGCCTTGAACAGTGTCGTTTCAAGCTATTTATTGTCATTTGCCCTAGCGCTAGGGGTCACCCCCTGGGTCCAATGCACTTTGCAATGTAGATTTAGCTAAAGTATGTTTGTAATGGCGAATAAGAAAGGGCAAAAGACTTTGGTGTCTGCTTATAAGATACCAGGACTTGTTCTCATTTTCTGCAAGCAATGGCACAATCTATAACATGTCCATATCACTAAGCAGGAAAGCACATCTGCTATGACTACTAGGAGCAGTCTATAGTTACTGCTCTTTCATGAACTAAGTCAAGCCCCATCTGGGAGACCATAACAGATTCCAAGCAGAATGGATGTGAGCAGACAGTATCACTTGGCTGTAAGAGCTAGTGCAACTATGTAAGAGAACTGCTGTTTATTAATACAGTGCAGATTTCTCTAAAATATAGAGTGTCATGAAAAATGTGTCACACATTTATTGGGTTTTCAATGTTTTATTCTAGTATTTTCTCTATAGTATTGGTTTACCTCAGACTCAGACATAGTCACCCAAATGAAATAACACAAATGAAATGTCATTTCTGTGTTTTGTGATTCAATGTTTCTTTCATAAGCTGTTATAAATTACACTCCACTTTCTTTTTGTCATGCTGCGATATAAATTAATATGCAATTGTTTGTCTACCATCACTACGCGATCTATTTCACTTTCATGTTTTATCCCTCCTGTTGAGTGCAAAGTAAGAGTTTCATTCTTCCTTAGATATCACAGATTACTTTTTTACTCTTTCAAAATCTGAGTTTGATTTGTATATCCATTTATTCAACTTTTCTAGCTTGACTTCTGTTATGTTTATGTCCTTGTTAGGCTTTGAAAGGTCCTCTGAATAAGTGCAATCTGCAAATATTGTTTGCTGCCTCCCAAGTCCTCTAATTAACTCGTTAAATAAAAGCGGTTGTGACACAGTTGGCAAATTCCCCAGAGTTCCTGACCCAAAGCATACTACCTCGAGCCACACTTTTTAAGAGACCAATTTATTAAGAACAACTAATAAGAAAAGTTCTGTTTTGTGTTCTCATTTAGCGTCCACTATTTCCTTTAATAAAATTCGGTGACAAATCTTCACTTAAAAGTTTGAAAAGACAAAAACAAATTAAATTAGACTGAACTATCTTTTTAATGGATGGAGTAAAAGAAGGAGGAAAATTAGAGATTTCTGGACTTCCCAGAGCAAGGGGAAACCCAATTCACTATTACAGCATAGAAAACTCCCCCAAATATTAGTTCTAATCTAATACTTCTGCTGTATATTAAAAAATATTAAGACTCATAAAATTATTTGGTTGCCTTATTCTTCCTTTGCTGACATTTTAAATGTCCAAGTCCAAAATTGAGTCCAAACTGCTACACTGCTCCTAATGTTCATATACAGTGAATAAAGTTCCAACAAGCACACACAGAAATGTATCTGTCTTAGAAGTACTCAGAGACTCTTTGTTCTTTCAGTTGTACCTGACATATCCACGAATCCTCTCTGTTTCCAAGTCTCGTTTGGTAGATACTCTCACAAAATATCTACTGGATTTAAGCTAGCATAAACCTCAGCCCTGCTCCACTTTGATTGCTCAGTGTTTAAATAATTCATTCAGGTTAGAGGAAACCAAGACTCAGTTCCTGTCTTTTCCTCTGGGGATTCTAACCCGCACTTCCGATGTGAATACACTAAATTAGGGCATGTTCTGCAAGGGGGTAATTTCAGTCTGCCCTGCTCAATCTGTTCCACTGTGCATAGTCTAGGTGAATATTCATTAGGCTGGAGAGAGAGCATGCAAAAGCCAGTAAAGGTTTTGGCTCTCTAATAGGTGGAAAACTCAGAGTTTAGGCTCCCTGCACAGGGAATGGATAGAGTGAGGTACCCCAGAGTGGAAGTGCAAAACAGTACATTCAGAGGAGATGTTGCTTGTCAGTGAGAAATGCTGCAGAGATCTTACCTTCTACAGGGCACACGTGCCTTATCTTAGAACCTATCAACAAAGCAATTACAAGTACTCTTTTAAAGCATCGATTAGAAATTAAACATTTCTTTTACAACAGAATTTATGTGGGTTATTGCAGTGGAAGATTACACTTTGATGCTGTAAACAGGTTAAGCTGCACAACTAGTAGCAGCTCAAAAGACCCAATGCTTTTCTCAGTGTGTGCAATGTCTGTTGTGGGTCACTCTGTGGCTGTGAAGAAACTCACACACTGAAATGAGCTGGCAAGCATTAGCATGAAGGCAACTGGAAAGAGTCCTCTGGAGCATTCTTGAAGCCCATGAGACCACAGGCACTGGATAGCTTAGTATGCCTTTACTCATGCTCCCAGAAACTGCCTGCAGTACAGACTAACCATAAAGCAGACAGCTGAATAGGAGGCAGGGTGATGTAGAGTATGTCCTTATTGCTGTGTCACTAAATACCAGTTTAAATACATAAATATAAATAGAGGAATATACTGATTTTTATGTAGATAGCTATTTATTATGTATTCATATATAAAAGACATCTTTGTATCTTAATATCAGGACACTCTTCCAAAGACTCTTGACTGAAGGTCTAGGAACCACAGGTCCACTGGTATTAGGTTTACTTGCATCCTTAATAATATTTAACATTTTCAACATTTTAATTCTATCTTAAATACTAAAAAAATAAGAAGGTTTTGGTGGGCAGGGAAAAAATCTCAACGAACACTGAAATATTTCGTGGCACTTGGTGGTGCTGTTGGATAAGAAAAATGTAGAGGCATAATAAGACAGACTGAGAAAGATTGCCATGGCAAGTTAAATAAAATGAAAAGAATGACAGCTTCACCTCTGGAATATCCAATATTTCATTTCTTCTTTTGACACAAAGATTAGGCAGAATCATAATTCTTGGTTGCTTGTATTCTTGATAACTCGCACAGGGGATACAGATCTTTAACATGAATTTCATGCCTCTGAAGAACTGAACATTAATGAGGCTATTCTTTCCATTTTTAAATTGCCCAAAAGTGGGATAGAAAATTGTTGGTTTCACATCTCTTACTGTTATCTTTCAGTGCAAATTCTATTTTTTGTCTTTTAAAGCCTTTTAGAAGGTGAACTCCAAAATCATCAGATTATTTGATGCCATATTTTATATTGCAATGAGTATTACATTAAGCCAATAACCTTGTTTCCCAGATAAAAGTGGTACATTTGAAAAAAAAAAAAAAGATGAATACCTGTTCAATTTGCTTCTGCTGATGTAACATCTTGACATTGAACTGCATGTTGAGAACCCTGTTATCATCTAATTTACAATCCTTCTTCAGAAATGTTCTTTTTCTAAAAGGTGTTCAGTGTGGTAGCTGTAAACAAAATCTTCAATTTGGCAATCACCTCTGCTTATTGTAGTTCAAGCTAAGGGCATTTAAAATTTCAGAAAAGCACATTGGGATCTTCCAGTATGTACAGCACTGAGTGTTCAGATGTCCATTTTAGAAATTACTGAATAAACTAGTTATGCAGTGGCTGATTTATAAAAGGTATTTGGGTGGGGGGGGGACTAAATAGCATATTGGGTTTTGAGGTATTGTGCTGAAGTTATTTTTAATTATAAAAGCCATTATTGTGTTAACTCTTTCATGAGGTTTAGTGGATTTTGAACTTCTTGTGCTCCCGCTAGGATTACATTACAGCACTTTATGTGAGGTCAGAAAATATGTCAGAACTTTGGCAGTGATTTTCAATGACAAAATGGAAGTTTTAGAATTGTACTTTGCTTCAAAGAAACGGTCTCAGCAGTGGCACTCTTTGTCACATTGGTAGTCAGACACATCATTAGCATCTTTGACTTATAAGAATAGGAAGCCTGAGGGCCCAAATTTTGCCTCTTTACTGTTAAAAGATGAGGCACTCAGACTGTGCCTGTGGCTCACCGCTGTTTTCAATATAAGGGGCAGAATAAGCTCACTGTATATTTCCACCTTTCACCTTGGTGCCTTACACGTAATCTTATTTCATTTTTATTTGAGTTTTGTTCTTTGGATTCCAGTCCTATGTGAGATCCTGAACATCCTTGACTCTCATTGAGATCAGCGGCATTTGTAAATGCAGAGTATGTTATCAGCACATTTTAAAATGCGGAGTATGTTATCAGGACCTCTTGGGATCTGGTTCAAAGCCTTGCTGTGTTTGATTTATTTTAGATGTATTTGATTTGTATTTTATTAAAAGAAACCCCTTCAAAGGTAATGGATAACATGTTTCAAAGACAAAATGCACTTGTGATCTCACAGAAACAGCATGGTCCATTGGGTAAGTATTAGCCTGGGAAAACAAGATTGGGATTTCTGGGTGTTTCCATCGTCATTCATTGCACTGCTGAATGGCCTGCATCAAGTTGTTCCCTCACTGTGTCTTGGGGGTTTTTTTCCCATCTGTAAATGCAGTTTGATGATAAAGAGCTGATGTAAAATTTTGGCATCATTACCTCAACCAGAAGAAAGTAGTGACTCTTCCCAATGAGGTAAAGGGAAGTGGGCATTAAGAGAACCTTGACATAGACATGTGGACTCTGTATGTTCTGTATTTCTTTACACAGATTTGTATCTAAATACAGGAATGTTCAGTTTCTTTCTCCTTTCTGTGTAATTAGGTATTTGCTAAGCATTTGTAAGCTGTTGTGTGTAAACCTTTTTTAAGAAGGCTAAAGCGAGCAGCAAGTCCAGATACAGTACAGAAAGATACATTTCTTACTGTATACATATTCTTTGTTCCTCATCCATTATTCAAACCGCTTTATGAAAAGCTTGTGTGTGTGACATGAGGCTAACAAAAACATTGCAGAAGTGAGTATTTTCAGATCCCAACATCTATTGTTTGTCACCTAAATCCATGTGAGTTGTTTTCTTCCTACTGCGGTAAACAGTCTCCTTTTCTTACCGCTCTTTTAAACGTTGCAGTCATGGAGAATAGCTGCCTCTCTAGGGGATGCGTATACTACAATTTGTACCTCAAGCCCCAGAGTAAACATAAACATTTATGCTGTTATGTTGGTAATATAACCTCCCTACTCCAGCTGAGTATTCCCCTGATTATGCAGCCAAGAATCACATTAGCCCTTTCAGCCACAGCACCACACTGGGAGCTAGCAAGATCACGTTCAGCTGTTTTCAACTTGAAGGAACAGATTGTTAGACAGTAACATGTCCTCAGCTTCCTAGATTTAGAGCCTGGGTAAGCCTCTGTGAAGTGAGAGTTTGGGGACTTCAGTGAGATCAAATGCAGACATATTTTTGTCTAAATAGGAAATATTTAATGCAGTATTACAGTTTAGCTTGCCAACTTAATATCATTTTGGGATGCTCACGTTTCCTACCTCTCTAGGTAGCTGATATAGTCACTGGAGTGAGCAGAAAGTAACTGATAATTAAGCAGGTAATGGGTAGTAGAAATGCACTGAAGGATACAGGCAATACTTCCGTGACTGTCCTTTTTCTACAGTACATTTTCTATTTGCTCTGTGGCTTAATGCAGCCACTGCAACAGAAAAAATGATCACGGGGCTTTAGTTTTATTAGAAGATGGAGGGCCAAGTTTTAGTGATGCTGTCCCCACAGCCAGTGCAAACTAGCCCCAAAGCTGCTGTGAGCAGTCTGTTGAGTTCATTACGGTGCAGAGGTGATCCAAAACTAAAAGTGAGCAGGGATTTTTCTCTTTCTTCTCATGCCTGAAGCTGGAAAAACTGGCATTTCTCTAAGAAAACATAAATGGGCAGTGTGTTTTGCCAGGAGTCTTTTTTTACCTTGAAAAGCAAAGGGAGTTCAGATACTTGTCCTTTTTATAGTTCGATGAAACAAAGAATATTTTGGTTTTCATAAGGGCTCCAGTTAAAAAATAACAGCATCAAAACTGAATTGATAATCTTTAACTCTCTGATGATACGGAATTTTGCTGCCAGTGTAAACCAAGGGGGCATCATGGGGCTCTGATTCAACACAGAACTTAATGCCACCCTGTTAAACTGGTTGATATGTCAGTTGATGTCACAGTAGAGAAAGAAAAATTCTGGTGTATTTATACTGTAGTGTTTTTATGTAAACTCTACCTTTCTTTTATCCACAGAACTAAAAATTATATCTCCACATGCTGCTTCAGCAATTTAATCCTCTCTAGCCTGTCAATAGTCCTAATTTTTTCACACTACTTATTGCTTACTTATCCCTTCTGCTTCCCTTGTACTATCTGAGAGCTTGAGGGGCCACATGGTAAACTGTTTCGGGGAGCTGATCCACCTAGGGACTAACAATTTTTTTCTTTTTTTTTTTTTTTCATTTCTACTTTTACCAGGTGAATTTTTGTCCATTCACGTCCCCATAACTTTTCAACACATGATTGCAGAAGACATAGTGCCAAGGCAGTGCAGTAGAGAGCATAGCTGGGGATGGAAAAGGCAGCTGAGATCACAGCAGTCCCAATTTAGGTTTGTTGCAATGATTATGGATATGCACCTTTTATTTCCTGAATTTAAGCTGCTGCTGAGAGAAGTGGTCCCTGGGGAACTGTTCCAAAAGCTGGACAAAAATCTTTTTAACCAGACCAGTTCATTATGCAGCTTCATGAACCTCTGTGTCGGCAGTTAAAAGGTGACAGAAGCCAGAGGCAAGCAGCTGAGAGAATGAGGGATACTTCTTTGGTGACCATGCCAGTTTATTTAATCCTAAACTGGTATTGAACCTTTGTACGCTTTAATTAAAAACAAACTAAACCAAACCAAACGAAAATCTGCTTAGTTTTTTTAACTAGCTCAAAACAGCACACTGTTCTTGTGTTCCTTGAAACCATGTGTTTAGACAACACTTTTACACTTTTCCAGAGGAATGTCACCCTGGCCATCCTTCACAGCATTCCCCTTTCTCCAGCCTCTCTCCTTCACCTTCTTTAACTTCTCTGGATGCACAGAATGCAAGGAATGATGTAGGAGAATATAGAATGTATTTCTATGGTGTTATTATCTACTGATTTGCAAGATTTCAGGCATGTTGGTCTTCAGAGATAATAAATTCTGATTGTCAGCAATCATATCAGTTGCCTTTGAATAGTATTCAAACATGAATACTTCTTACAATAAAGTGGAGATGACACCCAGTGCAAATCAAATATGTGTAGAACTTGATACACAGATAGGAATATATCGTTACTCATCTATGATTTTTTATAAGCTTCTGTCAGACTTGCAAACTCCAAGGAATACAGTTCCATGCTTTATAAAGTATGACTGTGAAAAAGTGGTTCGTTGCTTTCTAAAATATTACACCCCACTGAAAATATTGCTTTTTCTGAATTATGCCTAGAACATTATCGTAAAGAGTAACACGGTTGCAAACCAGATTATCCTACATCCTTCAGGCTGAGCTCCTAAAACGAAACATAACTGATTAAATTATGTATTTTGAATAAATCAGACAAACATGGGAATTTTTCTTTAAGGAAGTGTGTTCTTTTTTGTTTTCATTTTCCTGGTTACTTTAATGGAAGAAAATATTCATATTCTTTAAGGCCATCAACCTCAGAATTTTATAAAATATGTAATCATAAAATTGATTTTAACAGAAGTGTGTCCCTGATATATAAATTGGTTTCAATCAGGAAATATTTAACATTGAAAAAGGAATTAAAGTATTTAATATGAACCCTGATACTGATACTAGGTTAATATTTTTTCCATTTGAAAATGCACAGTTTCTGATGAAATGGATGAATGCAAAGTCACATTGAAAGTGATATTCTCAGAAATTAAAAAGTTACAACTAGGTCCCATATAGTAGACACGGAATTTTGCCATATTTTTCAAACCCTAACTGGGCACCTTAATATACTCTTTCCTCTAGTTCTATATCAGGTTTTGTATTTTTTTGAGCTACTTTCTAATGCCTTTGGTCTATTATTAGAAAGTTTATGGTTTAATTAAACAACCTTATGGATTAGCATGGAATAGTCTTCTAATATACTGCTTCTCTTAACTTACCTAAGTCTTTTACAGTTCACTTGTGATTTGTTGTTTTTGTTTAGTTACAAAGCACTCCTTTGACCTACAGAATCTTCTGGTTTCACTAGCATTCTTAGTTGGAAAAGATATCATGCAGCATAAAACCAGAAGTACGTCTTTTATTACAGTGTCATCTCTGGCATTTCAGTAGTTACCAAAGGTCTCCAGCTGACTTCATAAGTGAATGCATTGATAAAATTTTCCTCTAACCATAGAACAAAGTCACCAATATTTTACACTTCTCATGCATGCTTTGTTGTGAAGATTAAATATATCTTTTGTGCAAAAAGCCAATATAAAGCTCTTTGCAATGTCTAATATCTGTACGCTGGCATTAAAGATAAAGGAACTGGGCTGTATAACCTACACATGAATACTGGAATATGAGTGAAAGGATGTGCAAAATAATCCCTGTTCTTTCAAAGTGGTAGTAATGGGTTTCGCTTCTTCATTCATGTTTCACCTTCAAAGAGCCAAAATAATCAGTCTTTATTTTAAAAATGGCTATGTGTACATGCACTCCTGAGATCTTTGGGGCCTCAGCACTTAGATGTTTGTAAGCAGGACTTAAATGTTAAAACCAAAAAATTTTATGTTATAAACTGGGAAAGTTATAATCTGTCAATAAAAGCTCAATTCAGGATATTAACAGCATCGTTGAAGGATTTTTGTTGGAACACACTGATAGATGTCAGCTAGTCCAACCCCTGATCAAAGGTTATTTCTGAGTTATATTAGCTTGCCCAGGGCCTTCCACAGCCTCTCTGGGCACAGTTAGGACACAAACCCCAACTGTTTATTCAGAAATAGAGGGTCATACTGAGGCACAAGTGGCTTCTTGGCAGGTGTTTAGGAAATCCCTCAAAGGATCTTTTGGTTAGCTAATGCGTACATATAATCTTATAGTCTTTGTCAGCATAGAGAAGCCACTGCTGCCTTGGAGACGTTCCAAGGTATAACCTCCACTGTTAATGCTAGTGTGCGCTGGTGGCCCTGGACAGGTTCAGTCAACTTCTGGTGTTCTGCATCTATCTGTTGTGGCTTCCACAGGGCTAGAGTTCAGGTCACTTTCACACATTACCCCTCAGCATGTACTTTCCTTCTCTTTAGATTTTTTTTTTTTCATAACTACTTCTCCCTCCACACCCATAATCACCTTATAGAAGACTTTCACATAAACTTGCACAGAAAGGTCTTTTCTGACACTCTCTGCAGCCTCAGGCTGTGAAAGTTCAGGAAGTCCCAGGAAGTCCATGTAAACTGAGGACAACACCATCCCTAAAGACAGCTGAATCAGCCAGGGCAGGGTACCATTTTTTCTAGTGCATCACCACTACTGCTGTGCTGACTCCATCATCTTCAAGCCCTTTTAGCATGACTGTGCTCACCAGTTCCCATGACAGTGCCTTGTTCCTGGTTATGTGTCTTTGTTGTGGCAACTGTTTGCTAGAGCTTCTTGACAGCTAAATAGGAAACCCAGCACAAGTCTGCCTTGCCCTCCAAGACTTTCTGCTGAGCAGGGCACTTCATAGGGTCATTTGTTCCCCTGTCATGGTTCGTTGCCGTGGTGAGTCTCCGTCTCACACTTCTTTCTCCCTTGCTGTGTTCCAAAGGTGCCCTTATGTGTGGGACTGCTTTACCATAGTCATGGCAAGCTTCTGTGAACTCACTGGATATCAAAGTATCATTTTCTTGAAACTTACTCTTAGAAAATACCCTAGCATATGTAAACCAGAACATTTCATAGACAAAAATGTATATTAGCTATATAGATATCTTCATTTTCTTCTGATCAATTTGTTTAGGATTTTTGGTTGTTTGTTTAAAGTGGCAATATTGTATATTTTTCTTTTGCACAGCAAATAATGTAGGCTAGTTATTTCATATATTGTGCAATTATTTCTTTTCTTAATTTGGACTTGTTTTAAGAAAAATAATAATTTAAAATATACATTTCCCTGACCTCTATTAAAGTGTCTGAGCCACATATGCAAAAAATGCTGAAAAGTGAGCAACAGCTGAGCAAATAATTTTAAATAAATGCCTTACTTAATCAATCTTTTCTGTTTGCAACATTTCTATAGGCAAATCCGTATTTCCTCACATTAATTCAGCATTCAGGTTTACTCAATATTTTTTAGCTTGATTGGCTGAATGAGTAACTGGGAACAGTTCAGAGTACCTGTATGTTCAGTATTCAGCTTGGCTGGCAGTTAAAAAGCTGTTTCTGGTCCCCAATTCTTCTATAGTTCCTCCTTATCAAATATTTCTTTGTTGTCTGTATACCAAAATATCTGAGGACCTTACGATCTTGCATGTACTTATTTTCATAGCTTATGAATTTAGGAATTATTTCTTTTTTCTTTGTTTTATGGATGAGGAGCAGCACATAGAAAGCCAGATTTTTAAGGTGCTTAGGCATAGTTCCACTCAACCAGAGAAGAAACATCTCATCTGTTGCCAGCTTACTTCCTGGAAAATTCAATAGCGAGTAAATGTTTTGGCTCCCAGTATGATATAAAGAAGAGCCAAGTGAGTAAAGAATGGTTTTTCAGAAACCTGCAAGCTAAGCAGGGTCTTATGACACAAATCCATACAGAAGGCCATAAATAAAAGCTATGACTTACAATCCTCCCGTTTCAGTCATCCAGAAAAACAATTGATCCAACAAGCTTAGATCTAAGGAACTAAGGCTGTTGAAAAAATTAGGACACATCAGTCTCTAGTAAGTACCAGAGAAGCATAAAATGCCCACCAATCGCTGGGGGATTGGTGGCAAGATGCTGGTTGTTTGCAGATGGAAAATACCTTCTGTTTTTCACAGGTAAATCAGGGCCCTGAGGACATGTATAGATCTTAATGTCTCTGACAAGCTTCATCTAAGGTGTCCTCCCATCTGCACCCTTCCCAGGCCCCCAGGGGCTCATGACAGGCCCAGGGCCTGCCTGAGCTATGTGGTAGGGGTACTTACCTCCAGCCCTGCCTTTGTTTCCATCTGCTCTTGCTTCTGTCTCCCCTGGCCCTGGTGTATCCCATGCTGTGTTGGGGGCTGTTGATGGATACCATCACCAGACCCTGGGGCACTGTCTGCTGTGCTCAGACCCTGCGGGATTCTGCCCCATCAGTGAAGGCACTGTCTGTGCTGGGGACACCTTCATGTGAAAATATCAACAATACTCCAATATACATCTCTTTTTGAGAACTGATAAGTGCAACTGCTTTGCTTAGGGCAGAGAAGTACACTGGCATATCCTTTATCATCTCGTCCCTCTTCATACTTGCCATGTTCTCTGTTGATGCTGTTATAATACTCAAAAAGTTAAGAAAGTAACCAGTTTTCCGGAATGCTTTTTCTCTGGCCATCCTAAGGGCATACCCATGAATCAAACTGAGAGTTCTATTTGGCTGAAAAGGATTAGAGAACTACAAATTGTCTACCATTTTCAAACCTCGTTCCAGTGGTTTTTACCTGAATTGTTGAAAGATATTAATTAGATAATTGCAAATTTTCCCCACCAGAAAATGTATTTTGGAGTTCTGAAAATATTTAGGAATTCATCTAGCACTGTGTGTATAGATTGGACAAGAAAATTTTCAAAATTGTTTCAAAAGGTTCTGGTTTACATGTGCTAGGGTACTTTCTAAGAGTAAGTTTCAAGAAAATTATACTTTGAAACCCAGTGAGTTCACAGAAGCTCCCCATGACTATGATAAAGCACAACAGAGAGAGATTGCTCATAGGTGGGATTAATCTTGTTCAATCTTGAGCGTAGGATTCAAATCCAATTTGAGAAACGAAAATTTAAATGTTGTCATTTAGATGTCTACTTTTAATTTTACATGCTTACTTAAGCCTAAATGTGGAAAAATTTATTCAAATTGAGGTAAGGCATCACAGGGTTGGGGGGGGGGGGCGTGTTTTGTTGTTGGTTTTGCTTGTTTGGTTTGTATTTTTCTTTGTGATTTACGAAAAGCAAAAAGGAGCTAACATTTCCATACTCCACACAGGTGGAATGTACAGTTTTACAAACATTTTCACATTCATAGCTTGACAGCAAATATACATTTATTCAGAGAAGAAATGTGCTTCTGTCAGCTTTTTCTATTTTATTTTTGGTAGTGCAATTGATTGTACAGATTTGTTGTTGTTCTCCTTATGTTTAACAAGGCCTGATAAATATAATCTGTAAAGACTCCCTTTAAATTCACACCTTTATTTTAATGGGGTAAAATGAGCAAATATATAGATATTTAATACTGTCTTTTTTATATCCTTATTGATAGTTGCATAGTTTTTCAGATAAATATCTTTTGCACTGACTATCAACAAAGCTAGAGACCTTAAAATTATTCAATAAAGAAAGCAAAAATAATTTAAGTTCAGTGAAGATGGGGATGAATTGATGACTCAATAGACAAATTACAGTGACTCCAAATAAAATATTATCCTATGAATAAACCACAATCTTTCAGAATCCTCCAAATCAATAGATGTCATATTTCTTAGTCAAAGGTTGGTTCTCAAGAATATATAATTCATTGCAAAAATTGCTTTTGAAACAATTTTTGACATACACAAGAATGAAAATGTGATAAACATTTCAATTTCAAATATAAGCTTGTACAATTGTTTGTAAGTATAGCCCCAAATCCTCATATGAGATTCCAGTGAATTGCCCAATTAAATATTTTCCAGCGTATGTGAAGGAAAGAAAAAAGAAGCCTTAAATAAATCATGACATTTTGGATAACTTCTGTAAAACACAGTACAATTATAGTGCTTTATCTGCCTGTGGTGATTTTATCTTGTGATTCTAAATTTGTACTTCAGAGAGATTATTGTCTTACAACTGATCCATTTTTCTTTCCTGAAAATATTGAGATACTTCTTTGATTCCCTTTCCAAGGTTCTGTATTGTTCTTGTTCTGTTGTTCAAAAATGAAAAGACTACAAGAAGTCACTGTAATGAATCAACTGAAAATTCTCTGTAGTAATTTAATTTAATGGGTATTCTGAATCTTGTAATGTGAAGTTTACACTGTGAATTCTTTCTCCCCAGTAAATCTGAAGAATAAGGTGGAATGTGGCTTTGCTGCAAGCAGGTTCCTGAGCAGAACTTTTGCCTTTTATATTACTTTTCATTTCTAGACTTAATGGCAGTATACTTAGCTGATTTTTGAAGATTCTTCCCTCAGAAGTCCAATTCTTCATACACATCTTGAAGGAATTTGATTTCTACTTGAAGGAAAGCGATTTCTACAATAATAACACCTACATAAAAATACGACAGAGGAAAAAAAAGAGAGAGATTTAGTAGCCATTATCTTGAGATTTTTTTTTTAATTTAAAATTCTAACACTATGTATAGTCATTATAATGTTGTGCTATTTAATACTGTTCATGTCTTCTAAAAGATTACAGGAAGAAAAAGGAAGCAAAAAATTAATAAAGCTCTTAGAATTACCAGTTGTAAAGCCTATTTATTATATATAAATTACCAGCTCTATCTACAGTTTTTGATTTTTCCAGATCTCAAAGTTTTTCAATATCATTAGACAGAGATTTGTAATTATGAAGTAAAAAAAAAAAGTCAAAAAAATAAGGTTTTTTGTTTGGTTGGTTGGGGTTTTTTTAATCCCATATTCATTTCTTTCTGCTATAGAGATGGTGTGGTTTGGGAGCAGGTCAGATAGATAAATATTGCTTTAAAAACTTACTGATATTTCAAGTTCTCTGAGACATCTCACATCTAGGACCTTCACCAAAGAGAGGTAAATACTGCACCAAGCTTATGAGAGCCTCTCACTGCCCTTGGCTGATGCCTTAAGGCTCGGTGAGATACTTAATCTCAAACAGTAATTTAAGTAATTGAATTGAGCTCCTTCATTCTCTCACAAAGCCCGCAGAAATATTTGAATCATGGGGCATAAGAGTCTCCCCTATTGCTACAATCAGAAGCAGCTACTGTTTCCAAACGTTGAAGCAAATATTGAATTTTAGGACTAAAAAAGAGATAAAATTCAATTTTTCACTTGTATCAAAATATCTGAAAAATGTATGCGGGCCCACACTTTCTTGATCCTTTAGCTTTCATATAAGAAGTTGTAGGATCACCACCTTAATCTGTGTGAGGCCCAAAGGATGTCATTATTAGAGCATTCACTATTATCTTTATCCCACAATCTGGAATGCAGCATCATCTACGTTTAGATAACAAATGTTTTGGGTAATAGTGGGAATTATAAAAGTATTCTATAAGTAATGGGAGACACTGCTGTTTCTCTGGGAGACACAGAGATATGCACAAATTGCTGCTAACTGGAATTATCCTTATCCCTCCACTGTGAAGAGCCAGTCCCCACAGACTCCCACAAAGAGGTGAGGACAGACAGGCAATGGCAGATGAAGAAAGTTGTCTGGTGGAGAGTTGGCTACAGGAACAGCTGAACTTAATTAGATTTTCCCACCAATTCCACTAGCTGCTGTGATTAAGTATCTTTTCACACCATATTTAAGTCAATATTCACCCCAGATCTTTTAGTTACAGGCTTGTCAGTCAACTAAGAAATAAGGGACAATTACATTATTTGTGTTCAAAAGACCTGTATTTAATCTGTCTATAGGCTTTGGAGCCTCTTGAGATTTAAATACATACTCTTAGCTAGGATCTACACCTTAACACACGGAATTATGGCATTTAGAGTAGACTGTTGAAAAGCCGAGGGTATGTGGAGAGACCCTTACAGCATGCATAAGGTCTTTTAAGATGTGCTGTACTGAAGAGGTGTGGAGGATGAAAGGCTAAAAGAAGCAGTGTGAGTGTAGCACCTGCTTCCCAGCTTTCAACTTCAGTCCTTATCTGACAACATCCGCTGTATTTTTTGCTGTGCTAGTCCAGAAATGGAAGGGATGATCATTTGCTGAGTGCCTGCAATGTCCTTTGGAGACAATAAATGGCTTGAATACTTTGCACTAATTAGGCGAAAGAAACCTCATGCAGTGTTCTTCAGTAGCAGTTGCTGTGGCACAAGACTTCCAAGAGGATACTGAAAAACAGTGGGAAGGTGCATTTGACAGTATGATTTACAAGTGTATTCTTCCTCAAACCCCTGACCAGCTCTTTGTTCAGATAAAAAGGGAATTTGTGCTCTCACTGATAATATTGACAGGGCTTGTGGCTTGAAAATTTTCATATCTTGTAGTCTTGTCCCATATCTCTTGATACATGGTATATTTTGTAAAGATTCACATGACTATCTGATGCCCTCTGTTTCCATGAGTTGAAAATTTGTTATTGTTCCTGCTGTGAATCTGATGTAGTTTCTAAAGCAGCAGAAAACAAAACAACACAAACAAACAAACAAAACCCCCACCCTCTTTATCAATTCTGGAATCAGAAAAAAAATCACATGAAATAATACTTTTTTGTAAATCTCTGATTTGTAAGCCAGTGTAATTCTTCAAACCTGCTGGCTGCTGTGAGTTAAGCCTGGTGGGCAGCTAAGCACCACACAGATGCTCATTCGCTTTCCTCCACACCCCCAGTAGAATAGGGAAACAGGAAAGGAAGGGTAAAAGCAAGAAAACTTGAGGGTCAAGATTAAAGAAAAAATAAAAGAAAGTGAGAAAAAATTAAAAGTAAGGGGTAAGTGGAAGAAGATAGATATAAAACAAAACAAAACAAGTGATGCAAAGACAATCACCTACGACCTTCCAGTTAGTTCCTGAGTAAAAGATGACTAACCCCCTTAAAACCACCTCTTTTCCCTTTTATTGCTGAGCATGATATCAGGACATTACACGTTACAGAGTACCTCTTTGATTAGTTTAGATCATCTGCCTTGTTGTGTCTCCTCCCGATACATTGTGCACTCCCCAATCTATTCACTAGTGGGACAGAGTGAGAAACAGAAAATACCTTGATGTTGTGCAAATATTGTCCAGCAGAAGTTAGAACATCAGTGTGTTTTCAGTACTGTTTTGGTCACAAACCTAAAACACAGCACTATGTGAGCTGCTAAGAAAGAAACAAACCCTATCCAAGCTGGGCCCAGGACACTGGCGTATTTCTTCGTGGTTTTTTGGCAAGTGGATTTGTCAATACAGTGACTGAAAATTTCTAAGTCAGTCACAGGCAGGAGCCAGGCTCCAGTTCTTCTGCTTTCTGTTTAAAACTGTATATCTGACTTTCTCAAGCTTTTTAAAATTTTTCAGACAATCTACAATGGTCTGAACGCATTGTTATTTAAATAAAAACTTGAAGCAGCTTAAGGAATCTTCAAAAGTACATTTTCAAAGTAAAAGGAAAGACTAGCTTCCTGGAAACAAGGGTAAACAGGAGGAACCTCTATATTCACATTCACGCAATCTTCTATTTTACTACATAACCAGAGGTGAACCACTTAGGATTGGTTCCAAGAACCTAAAACTGAGGGACATAGTTTTCCCTGTGTTCTCAGTGTAGAAAATGGAGAGATGTAGATACTCCAGGCAGTTATGAAGAACACCTGAATTAGAAGAATAAATTTATGCACTTATTCATTATAATTGCAAACTGCAAATTTAAATATCTCTTGAATTACTATAATTTCTATGATTTCATTTTTCCTCCCAGCATAAATTACAGTTTGGGACGTCTGTCTGATATTCTCTTCTGATATACCTTCATAAGGAAACACTGTACTGCAATGGGCTACAATGTAGTATGTTTTGATATCACACTTCTTGTGCAAATATTTCTCAGAGGTAAGTGCTTTTGTCTGTTTCTGGAATCGTTAGAAGTATCTATGTAATGCTCTGAGGCTGGCATTACAACAGCAAAAAATAACAGAAGACAGTGGTGATGCAGACACATTTTAAAATCCTGAACTTAGCTAATGGAGCCTGTGATTCTGTGAGTCACTTTAAATGGTAAATCTGACTAGTCAGTCTTCTATGAAACTATCTGAAAAAATGTATAAGAAATGAGCAACATTTAAGTGAAAGAGGATCCATTTCTGCATGCAAAACCTATTCTGAAACTTGATCCTGTTGCTGCATGGTGGCATAAATGGAGCAGACACGAGATGAAAGGAAATTGAACATTTTGCTTGCCTCAGTTGAAATAGAATGGCTATTTTTCCACTGCATCTGAAATTCTGTTGTTTCTGTGTATTTCAGTACATATAAAACTGACTGGATAAGTACAGAGAGAAAAATTATTTGGCTTAGAACTTAGCCAATAAAATTATTTGAGCTGTTAGGAAAATTTTCAGTTATATGAAGTTATCTAAATATATGTGATTCATTTGAACTTTCTATCTGTGCATGTTCTGGAGTCTAGTAATGAACAAAGATTTTGCTTCCAACTCTTCTTCAGTTTGTATTTTGTATGAGAGACTTTACTCTGAATAAGGTGAAGCAGGGATTCAAAGCAAAGATTTGAACGAAAGTTCTCCTCTGTGCTAGGTCAGTGTCCATGAATAATCATTGTGGTCTCTTTTTTTTTTTTTTTGGGGGGGGGAGGGCGTGGAGAGAGAAGATTTTACTACAGGATTCTCTCTGTAGGTTAAGGATTATTACATTAATATATTCTTTCTCCTTCTTCACTTCCACCTACTGATGATATTACTATATCTACTTTCTTCATATCTCAGGTTTGCACATTTTTCTCCCTTAGCAGTATGCAACAGCTCTATGAAAATAATAGACACTGCTAAACAAAACAAAACATATCTGTTAAAAGAATTCAGGTTTATGATCAATAAAATTGAAATATAAGCGATTAAGGGATGAGCTGAGAGATGAACAATGCCTTTTTTACAACCTACATTCACCTTCTGTGGACACATGAAATGGAATAGCTGCCCCTTCTATTACCACTTCTGATCTTATGTGTATGTCCTTGGTGCACGGTAGTGAAATATCAAAGTTAGTTCTAATACAGTTAACTTCGTCACTGGAAAACACATTAGTCCTGGCTGCATGTTTATTTAACCCATTTCCTATCTCTAAACGACGCTGGATTAGGTTTACTGTGCACTGCATAATGCAGAAAGGCATAGCCAAAGATGGCAGGAGACCACAGAACAGGGAGAATTCATCTCTTCCTTCCATGTTATGTTAATTTAATGTGTCCATTATCCACAGTGTATTGACCTGATTTTTCTTTAAACAAGTTTTATCAGGCTCTGGTCCATGGGTTTTTGTAGTTTCTGTTGACTTATCCCAATGTCAGTGAAAAGGTAAAGTTACATAGCTCTCATGAGACACCTAGTCGAAAGATGTAACAGTAAAGGCAAATGGATGCATTGTTTCATGGCTGTTACTATGTCACCAGATCAGGGCTTTGCGTCAACTCAGGTAGCACTACTGTTAGAGCAAGAAAACCTCTGTATCTTGATCCAGCTTTACTTGAAAATGAAATGAATGTGCTGCATAAATCTCCTGATGCCAAAAAAAAAAAAAAAAAAAAAAAA
>WKFP01015254.1:1509679-1524213 GCA_011057875.1 Pterocles orientalis | reverse complement strand
TGGAGTACTGTGTTCAGATGTGGGACCCCCAACATAAAAAAGACATGGACCTGTTGGAGAGAGTCCAGAGGAGAGCCACAAAATTAATCAGAGGGCTGGAGCACCTCCCCTATGAGGACAGGCTGAGAGAGTTGGGGTTGTTCAGCCTGGAGAAGAGAAGGCTCCGAGGAGACTTAATAGCAGCCTTCAAGTACCTGAAGGGGGCCTACAGGAGAGATGGGGAGGCACTCTTTATCAGGGAGTGTAGTGAGAGGACAAGGGGTAATGGGTATAAGCTGAAAGAGGGTAAATTTAGACTAGACATTAGGAAGAAATTTTTCCCTGTGAGGGTGGTGAGGCACTGGAACAGGTTGCCCAGGGAAGCTGTGGATGCCCCATCCCTGGAGGTGTTCAAGGCCAGGCTGGATGAGGCTTTGAGCAACCTGGTCTAGTGGAGGGTGTCCCTGCCCATGACAGGGGGATTGGAACTTAATGATCTTTAAGGTCCTTTCCAACCCAAACCATTCTATGATTCTATAATGTTGCCAAGAACTTGAATTGTGCGTTATTGCACCCAAAGACAGAAGAACTCAACTCCTCCTAAAGCGAATTCTCTCTCTGCAAACTCAGTCTCACATACTGTGTAAGGCTGGACAACACAAATACAAAAATTCATAGCTTTCCATATCTCTTGTGAATTGTAATGAATGTCATACATGAAGTTATATCTGATAATATCTGTTCACATATTTTTTTTTTTGCCAGTATGTTTGCATATACCATTGAATACATTTAGCTGGAACTGCATGTTGTAGGAAGTCCAGCTGATATGAAAATACAGGTGTTCAAGCATAAAAGATATTGAAGAATCATAGAATAATTCAGGTTGGAAGGGACCTCAGGATGTCATCAAGTGCTCAAGCACTTTCCTCCTGCCAGTGCAATACAGACATTGCTCTGAATAATTTTGTGATGCTCTGCAGAGCCTGGGGGAGAGGGAAGGAGGAAGGGAGGTGGTGAGGGAGGGAGGAAGGACAGCCATTAGCTGTGTGTTCAATGTCCTTGGCCCATACAGAGCTACAGAGTGTGGCTGAGAAACATAATCAAGGGAGCAATTAGTGAAGTTCAGAGCTGTATTAATTTCCTTCAAGCACCTTTGCAAAAACTGGAAGACAAACGGTACCCTCTCAATGTCATGGTGACATGCAGGTTGCTTCTGCCTCAGTAAAGTATTCCACACACATCTTGAGTGTCACTGAATTTGGAGGATACAAGAAAAGAGGCTAGGCAACTTATGCCAAATGTGGAAGTACTCCCAGCTGCTTCTTTTCAGGCTATATCCAGGAAAATGTGATGCTTGGTTCCCTGTTTTCCTGATCTTTTGCATTGTCAGGAAGTTACATCTTTGATACCAAAAAAGCAGAGGACAGGTATATAATTTTATAATATGTAGTGGTGTGGTATTTAACATGAACAACATGTGAGGTTTTTCTCCTGTGCTAAATTACTCATAACCGCTGTGGAGCCATTTAAAATCATGGTTCTTTTTGTGAGCCTTGGCTCTCTGAAATTAATCTTCCATATCTCCATGAAACGTTTCATTCACATCTTCAAATCTTCCCTTGGCAATTTTCTTATTTGTGAATAAATAGGATTTTGACCCAGCTTCTACCACAGCAATGACAGAAATACAACCAGACCTTTGCAAACGTGAGTGGAAACTACATCGATCGTCTACATTAGCCATCAACATGGATCAACAGCCTTATGCTGACTCCTAGAGTTTGACAGTAAGAGGATCCAGCAAAAGAGCTTCTCCTAATAGTGAAAATGCAACTCATTATCTAGCTAATTAGGATATCAAAAACAACCTCTACTCCCACTTCTTATCAGCCTGCCTTCCTGTAGGTCAGTCAGGCTTCAGAATAGGTTTTAGTGGGGAAAAGCATATTTTGGGAGGGGGAGCTACAGTCAAAAGACAAGAGCATTGGTTTGCAGAGGAGGAAATTAAGAATTGTCCATAAGTTTATTGCTCTGAGAAGCTAATCACAAGGGTGGTGTCATTCCTGGGCAGGAACTCTTTCCAAGAGAAAATGTTTTTTAATTACATTTTCAAAATTTACAGGTCTTCCTTATACCTTTTTCTCACAAAAATGTGTTTTAACAAAGGAATTCAAAATGTATTGATATAATTATTCTTTTCAACAGAGTGGTTCTTCAAAGGTAAAATAGACAATAATAGTGAAATTGGTGATTGTATGTTTCAAATTTATGTATTTGCTTTAGATGTGATTATTGAAGGTATACTATTCACTAATCTAGCACTTTTCAAAACCGTACCTGTGTTGAGTGAACAGTAATTAATGCTTTTGCTTTTGCTTTCTGCCACTACGTACCAATGTAAGGTGTGCTTAACCTATGATCCATATTCACAAGGACCAAGTAACCAAAATGAGATTGGGGCCCACGCACTCTACCCCACAAGTCCTTTTTTCCCTTTACCCCTTTAATTCTCTCCCCAATCCTCGGGTGGGGGGAAGGGGAACTGAGTGAAGGGGTGTGTGGCTTGACCCCCAGCCAAGGGCAAACCCATCACACTATGTTAACTCTTTAATTTAGATTAAACAAATGAAATGCAGTCATTTGTTTTGACAGACTCAGAAACTGAATGTTCTGCTTTTTTTCTTTTTGCATCTTTTTCTGTTGAAATCCATTTAAAATTCCTGTTATATTTAATAGAAGAAATATCACAATCCTTACCAGGGATGCTTACAGCATCTGTAAAAGTATGAAGGGAGTGAAAGCCATTAGGTGAAAGCCCACAGCAGGCACTCTAGTATGGGTAAGCTGATTGGTGGCTGATTTTTTACTACCTTAGTTACCTTTCTTGACTCCCTAAGAAAACCATATTTACACTAGTTTTTTTCTCTGCTGAGACCTAAACTTGTATCCTGAATGGCAGAACTGACTGTATTGGTGTCAAATCCTGCTCGTTTCACAGAGCATGCAAACTAACGAGCGATATTAAATTGTCAAGGAACGAATGGCTTCACAACACTTGAAGAGTGTTTCACATTCCACTGCTTGCTCATGTTCCCCCAGGGTATCAGTCCTGAAGGATGCTTTGAATACGGTAGAGGATGTTCCATCTTTCTACTGGGCTCCACAGTGAAGTATCTGCCCACTAGACTCTGTCATGTCTTGACGCAGACTGATATGAAATTAATGAAGTCTCATTAGGGACTCGGTGTTCACCTTCCCACCTGGCAGATGAAAGACAATTCATATACACATAAAGAGAGAGTCCCTTTATTGTTAGGATACTTGAACATGTTTCTCCTCCTTTGGCCCCAGAGTGCAGGCCCTCCTATGTGGAAGGTGCAGCTCGACAAACTCTTAGCTGCTCCAGGCACTCTGGAAAATAACCGTTCTGTCAGTATCTTGCCAAAGTACACGTCACTGATGGCTATAAGGAGGGTTGATGCCAGTGGGGACATCTGTGAGCGAAGGCTGTAATTAGATACTCTGAGCTCCTGCAGGCAGTGTATCTCAGCTGTGCAACCCACACCAGAACGAGTTGCTGGACCTTCTATTCACCGATACCCTTCCTGACCTGCCATGTAAACTAATGTGTCATGGAGAATACATTTCTTTTCACTTACTTGGTAGGGGAAACAATCTGCTGCCTAACTGCCAAAAGTCTCTGCCTAGAGAGCGAAATAGCAGAAGTCAGCCTCTGCTAGGGCCAAAGTTGAGTCTGCCAGAAGATTTCCTGCAGCCCTCATCCTCAGCAGTGTTTCCAGAATTTCTCCTACTCATTATCCACTGCATAACCCAACTTGATTTTCTGCTTAGACTGAGCCAAGCTTGAAGAAGCTTGAAATCAATTTCATCAGGCATAGCTGATGGTTCCCCAGCTTCCTGATGTGCCGTGCTAATGAGATGTTACTGCCCAAAGTAATGAAAAGAAGCTGTTTCTTATTGGTAAAGAAAAACTGAGAGTTGCTGCAGTTCATTTGGAGGTGAGTTGGATAAGTCTGACTTCCTTCTTAGAAAAGTTCACTGCACAGTATTTTGCTCTTTAGTTGGAAAGGCCCAAATAGGATTAAATTGTCTAGAAAATTCTGAATGTGCTTTCCTGTTTCAAGTGTTTACATAGAGGGATTACCACTCTTCTTTGTAGGGATTTTTTGTAAAATATAATCTGACTACAATATCTGAGGTTTTCAGGCATGTATGTAAATATAAATAATATATTATTACTAAAAATTAACATATCAACAGAATAAATGTTTGAGAGACTGTCAGGATTTTTAAGAAATACATGGAATGAAGTGCGAAAGTGTTTAGATTTAATTAAGTTTTAATGAAGCATATGTCTGAATTCACAGACAAATCATAGACACTTAATTCCAGCAACCCATAGGCCTTTTAAGCCCTCAAGAATATAGGAATTGGATTTTTAATAAGCTGTCCTGTCTTTGTATACCAGCTAGATGTTAACAAAATAAAGATTATTTATTAATTACTTATGAACTATCCTTCCTGTATCTGCAACAAGACAATGGCAAAAGTGTATGCTGTCAAGTTTTGCTAGCCTGGAAATAGTTATGCTCATGCAAAGGAAATTGTTTGTTCATTTTGACCTTTTTTTTTTTTTTCATGTGTGCTGTATATGTACAGTTTTTGCCAAACTGACTTTCTTAGAAAATGGAAAGCTCTCTTGGCTATTGTTTGTATTTTTTAACTGGATGCCATGAGTCAAGATTGTGTCAGAACTGAGTCCCCTAAATAAAATTCTTTCAAATAAAACAGGCAAAAAATTTCTATTTATCTCAAGGAGGTTAAATCACATAGAAATAGGCTGAGATTGTAGAATGGATCTTAGTGAAGGGGGGAGCTTATCTGAGAGGCAGGAGATAAGCGTAAAGCCTGCAGTCATAGTGACAAAAAAGGTTTCTGGAATAAGAAAAGATCTCTTTGTAAGTCAAGACACTGTCTGTGATTGACAGTCCAAAAAAAGGAGAAAATAGAAATTGCCAAGTGTAAGGCTTGTTGAAAAGGAAGAGGAGAAGGGAAGAAATTAAATACATAGCCAAGGAAAAGCAAAATAACTACAGAACAATTATTTCCATATTTTATGAGCCCTCAAGTCTATATTTTCAGTATTTTAGAGGAGTACAATAGCTGCATAGGCAGGTTTTTAATACCGTATATAGATAATAAATGTGGTTATTCAGACCTGTGTGATAGTGCAGTGACTTTAAACAGTAACATACTCATCAGTAACCTACCCAGGTGACCTCTCTTCTTAACCTCTCAGCCTCTGTCCTCAGATCAAGTCTAATGTGGCTGTCCCCTTGATTTCTAGTGGAAAAAGATTGTTTGGATCACTGCCATTTGACAACAGGAGATGTACTAGCAGGGCATATTCTGAGTACTTTCTCCAAGAAAACTCTGCCTTCTTCCTTATACTGTGCTGGTGCTTTTTTCCATCATCCAGAGTGAATATATTCAGTGCACCTTTTGGGTTTTGTTTAGGTTTTTTTGTTTTTTGGGGTTTTTTTTGCTTTGTAGTAGAAAAAAATGTTTGGGAAGCCAGAGGAGGTACTTACCCACAACCCTAAGAGTTGGCATTTCTGCAGGTACAAGAGGCCAGATTATCAACAGTGCCAAATTATCTATGCATCGTACATCCAGAGCAGTGGTCAGGAGTGTGATATATTGTGGGTATTTGTTCATTGAAATTGCTGTAAAGAACAAGTTATGCTTTAAGAATCTAAAGATGAACAGACAGCCAGGGACGCTGAGACATCCTGCCGTAAGAAACAAGATGTCTCAAGACAGAACAATAAGGGAACCCCAGCAGTTTCAAGGCCAATGGAGCAATTATGTCTTTTGCAAGAAGAGCAAAATAGATGAAAAACTGCTGCCCTAATCTCTTAAAACGGGATGCCCCCCCCTCACCCCCATTGACGCTGAACTGCCAAGCCTGAGAGATCACATAATCCAAAAGAAACCAACGATAAAAAGGGGGACTGTGGAGAGTGTAAGCGCGCGCCAACGGTAGAGCACAGATTCCCGTGGCCGCCCAGCGCTGTTTCGCTTGTTGTGCTTACTAATAAATTCTATGATTTGCTAGTTAATAAATTGATTCTTGTACAATTTATTACAAGGAGTAAGATGGACTGGAAGAGCAGATGACTAGAATGGAGAAGGTCTTCTAGTAGCTATACAGAGGAAAAATATTTGTAACTATGCTTAGAGTATTAGTAACTATATTATCCACAGAAGCTCTTCAGAAGTGAGCTGGGTGCATTCCAGCAATACATATTTGATATACATGTTGGGAAACATCAAGGTAATCTCATCTATACGTATTATAATGACTGACACTCTGTAAAACTGATGGTACAACCACTGCCCAACTAGTTCTTCTCTGCTTCACGTAATTTATTCTTCTGCGTAAACCTTTTTTTCCCTTCTACTGAGCAAAAATTGTTTTGCTGATGTTGTGCTTTCTCTGTGAAGAATAAAGCTTGGTTTACTAATCTCAGTTGGGTATTGTCAGTAAGCTTATTGAGCATTTAAACCTTACAGATCACACCAGCTTGACCTAACACCTGGTTTGTTCCACTCACAGGGCCTGCATCTTATGTTGAGTATTCTTGCAGGGTTTAAACAATTCCTCTTCTACATAATATTCAGCTTACCTGGAGCACAAATACTAGGTTCTATCAGAAAATTTATGATACCATAAAGATTCTTGGTTGAAGCCACAAAGCTAATTAGCAATCTTAGCCACACAATTCCCACTTACATTAATTGGAACTGTTTGGCTAAATCTTGGACTAGATTATTGTTGTAGGTCCCATCCAAATGAAGTATTCTGTTCTATTCTAGTCCATTTTCCTCACCTTTGAGCATTTCAACCCTTGTTATTATGCAAATCATAAATCTATACATACTTCTGGCAGATGGATGCACAGGAGAGCGTAGCTTATTTAATTCATTAATTCCTACCCCTAAAGCACAAACATGTATCACCTGAGCTAGTTAAACAGTAGGTGGTTTTGTGCTCTTTCAAGATGCTGTATCAGAGTGAGAGACAACATACCAGCAAATCCACATGAAGTCTGGATATATTTTGGCTGCTAACACTGCATAAATAAGCAAATATGTACTAATTTACCCCATATAAACTTTTTCTTAACTTCTACTTTCCATCCTTGTTAAGTTTGAACTTCGTATTAGCTTACTGCCCCAGGTTATATTCAGATTATTTCATTTTTTTTTATTATTATTTTTTGGTGTGTGTCATGTGTTTTAACTAGCGTGGGAGTTCAATGTCACAATTTGTGTTAAGTTTCATAGCAATTTTCTTTGGAAAGGACTCTGAGTATGTTCACAGTGCTTTGGCTGGGCAAACCTCCTAGCCTGGTGCATCCAGATGAGGACCCAGTCAAATATGCCTCAGCTCAGAAATACCAGGCACCCAGCTGGCACCAGGAGGTAATATTTTCAGTCCCTTTCTCACAGCTGAGAATCATGTCTGGTTGTGGAAATATTCCTTTGCTCCACTCTTGCTCAAACCACAAGCTCTAGCAGCTAACCTGTTTGAATTTGCACCAAAGGAGTAAAGAAATGCATGGGCATGCATTTGTCCCAGTCAGCTTTTTTTCTGACATTCCATAGAGGTACCAGGCATAACTAAAATTGACTACAGGCAGTAGTAGAGCAGGGCTCAGGTTCAGGGATTTGAATGATTTATAAGTGACGACTCTAACAGGGAGAAAAGAATGGGCTTACAAAGCAGCGTTAATATACTCTGGGTAGGGAAGCAGTAGGCAGCTTGACTCGATATGCAAGGATGACCCCAATTCAAAGCATCAGAAGACAAATCATGAGCAAGTTGTAATGCCACACTGTGTGCCAATCGCTGTTTTCAATGTGAAAAGCAGTCTTCTTTAGACTCTAGCATGAAGAAGTGATGTTCCAAAAGCCACGAAGCAAATCTTTCCTTGTGAAATCCGTGTGCAAATGTAAAAGTTGAAATTTTGGCTTCTCTCAACTCAGTGGCAAAGTTCCCTGTGGCTTGTGACTTACCACACTGTATGCATGCTTTTCCATATACACTTCTTTATTTTATGTAAGCATTTCCTAGGGGAAGATCTGAAATTTAATTTCCCAAACGGTGCACTGACTTTCCTTCAAAATTTAAATATGCATTGTTGTAAGAAAAAACCACCACCCCTTTGGCAGTTTCAAGCAACCTTTTCAACTCAGTGGTTAAATCATAAATTCTAATCAAATTATTTAATAAAACATCATCAAAAGCTCCAGGGTCACAGACCTAGCCCTTAAAACCCCAGTATAGTTTCTTTAGCACTGGCTTTACAGTGACCTTAGAACTACCCTACACTAGGCAGGTCTGTTGTGACTGAATTAATCTGGATGAACCACGCCTCTTGCTAGCCACAAACATTGGTGCCCCATTTCCATTAAGGCTTAGAGCAATAGTAGTAGCTTTTCTTCTTCTGTGTTATTCTTTCTTTTATTACTCTTTCTGGCTACTCTCGATCATATGTTTCTTTAAGGGCAGCATTGTTAATAGAAAGCCTTAGCCTGGTGAGATACTGATTGCCTACACTTTCAGTAAATTCCTAAAAAACCTCTTTACACTGAACTAGCCATAGATAACAGCATCAAAGCCTGTGACTAAGCTGCAAAGCAGGTGGCAAGATGGCTCATTTTCTTTTTGAAACTGTGACAGGGGAGTAACGAGGGCTTATTTTATTTCCTGGGGCTTTGTAAAGGACAAAGTTGGTATGGTAATAATTTTTGAACTATTAATTTTAAAATTATTGTTAACATTTACAGTAAATGTATTTTTATGGCACATACAAACTTTTACCAGCCAAGCTGTGGTTCCCTTGGTGAGAGTGAGAGCCAGGTGCCTGGGAGCGGTAGGTGGCAGTGCCGTCTCTGCTATCTGTTTTTAAGGCACTGCAGGAGCACAGCTTGAAGAAGCAAGCAGTTTCATGAAGAATGTTTCATAGCTCAGGTTCCTTCAAACAGAGGCACTTCTGCTTATGGGCAGTGCCAGCTAGCTTCATCAAGGGGGTGTGAATGTATCCTCCGGACTCTGAACAGTGTCATTCTCTGTGTGAAATTCCTCCAAGTCATGCATATAGTGTTTGCTCCAGTGTATGTAGCAAGGAGTATAGGTGTAGAGGTATATAGCAAGGACTTTTAATTACTTTTATTTTTAATCCAAGATTTTTTTGTCTAAAAGTGAATAAACTGTGCATCTTTACTGATGCCAGTGGCAGCCTTCACTGGCGGGGGCAGTTGACATCTATTCCTAGAGGTTAAAAAAAAATGGTACCACTGTCATGCAAGTAAAAAATTGTTCCAGAATCAAGTGATTAATTAGCAATCACTTTTATTTCAGCTCTTTTTCTCAGCAGCAGATATAGTAGCAGTGTCACTGACAGGAACCAACACTACTAATGCAATAAGGCTAGTGCTTCACTACATATCTAGAAGTCTGTCAGGAAGGCAGTAGGTGGGATGGCTGGCCATGCCTTCATCGTCTCCAAGTCTGAAAACTCTGTTTGCAGTCCATGGCTCTGAGGTCAAGTGAGACTGGCTGGCTCATGTCCACTCTGCTAATGGCTGAGGAGCAGGTTGTCTTGCAGATGGAGCTAACTAAAGTGGTCCAATAAAGAGCCAAAACACAAAATTAAAGATTAAGCAATGTAGATAATCAGGGGTCCAAAACCAGAGCTCACCACATCACACTCTTCTGTTTATCAGTACAGATGGGCCAAACATGACATCTGCTCCCTGCAAGGAATGGGGGCAGGACTGGAGGAGGAGGGGAGCAGGAACACAGTGACAGCAGCTGCCTTAGCTTGTTTGAGAGTGGTGGGGGAAGGAATGGCTTGTTGCAAACATGCGGTGGGAGTAAGCCACAAGACCAGGCCTTCATGATGAGTGTGATGAGGTACATCAAGCAGGGTCATCCTTTCTTTTTTTTTTCTCTTTTTTTTGCCTATATCTTGAATGACCAAGACAAAAACAGAGCCAGTAAAACCAAGAAATGTCATCTGTGTGGCCCCCGTTACGCCAAGAGGACTCACATAAAGGATGAATTAAGCCTTTGGAGTTCAAGGGAAGATAAAAGGCACAACTAGAAACTGAGAGAATAAGTGAACTAAAATATTTTTCTCTGAAAGGATGAGATGTGAGTCACTGAGTTAAGACACGCTAAAACTAAATGCCTGCATAATCATCAAAGCCTTTCTGCCAGCTTATTTATTAGATAAGTATGGATCTGGTTTTATCTTTAATTTGGACTCCTCAAATGGGACATCTGAGTTACCTGGTAGGCAATATATTTGATGCAGTGTCACCAAAATAAATAAAATCCCTGGCCTTTTAACATTACACCCTGAAAAGACATACCTGTCAAACCAGAGACACTTGGAAGTTCCCCCTGAGATTAATTTTAAAATTTATTCCTGTAAGTAAGGGTGTCTTATGAAATGTATTTTTCAGAAGGGGTTTGGATGAGAAGTGGTATTTTGGCAAACCAGCTGAGGAAGTCATTCCTTCCATAAGGGCAGACAGAAGCAGGAGAAGGAAATGAGCAGATGTTGTTGATCAGAGTCAACAGCAAGGGTCACTGCCAGGAGTGTGAAAGGGAAGATCACTTGTGCGTCGTCCTGATTTGGACCCATAAAGTAGATGGGCTGCATCTGGCAACAAGGGAACAGGCAGCATCAGCATGGATCAGCATTAAGTGCGTGAAATTAAATTAAACGAACATACACACAGGAGGCCTGGAGAAATTGCAAACACATCTTCAGAGTTTTGTTACCATTTTGTTCTTTCATATTCCATGTATCAGTTATTACTGCCCTTCCCATTGAATTATCCTTATGATAAAAATATGCCTCTCATCGTTCAGGCAGTCACAACCATGTATCACACCGCTGAATCAGGATCACAATGGCTTTAAAAATGTGTGACCAACAACAAAACTTCAGAGCAAAAAGTTCTCTCCCCAGCAGAGAGAAATATGGGAGTGTCCCATCTAAGGCAGAGGAACCAATTATTTTATGATGTGTCTGCAAACTTCAGCATTCTCACACAGAAACAGAAAGCAGATGCTAAAGGACAAAATGAGGAACAAGTTAAAAAATAAACTCTGGTACAAGTCACAAGAGGCTGTCAGTACAGCCTTCTGACTAGTTAGTTCACAGAGACAGTGAAGTCTTTTGAAGTTTCCTCTCCCTCTTTAATCAGCCTCACTAGAACAAGTAGATCCCAGCTTCAAAGGTAGCAGGGCTTGTCAAAGAGGAAAGCTGCCCACTCCTCAAACTGTGTATGGCAGCTGTATGTCCCACAGTAGCAGTTCCCAAGTGAGGCTGGGCAGGGTGGGCACGATTACACAGCAAGTTCTGCCCTCAGATTTCTTTGACAGGCTTACGCGCTTGCCCTAAATTATTATTGATCCTCCCCTTTTAACAGGACTTCCAAAGACTTGAAAAAATACTCAGTAAAGCATACTTCTTAGCTTGATCCCTCACCTGTAAAGTCTAGATAAATCCACAGACTTGCTGCATGTGAACTGTTTTGTCTAGTTCTTCAGCTAGCAAAGTTTTATTAAAGTAGTTGGTGCATTTTCTAAATAAATGCCTGTAATTTTTTTTGTTCTATTCTTTCTACAAGGCTTTTCCCAGAATTTCCCTACAGTAAAAGGATGAGATAGTTTTATATGGGAAAGATGTGGTGTTTAGTTTGTCCACAAAACACTTCACTAGAGAACATCATTAACAATGGCATTTATTGATGACGAGGAGACAGAAGGTCGAGTGCATTTCAGTATTTTCCAAACCCCATTCATTGACTCTGCAGCCTGTCATTTCTGGAAAAGTTTTCCAAAAAGAAAAAAAAAAAAAGTACTGAATACAGCACATCTGTGTGCTTCACTTCAACTGCAGTTTCACACTTCTGCAGTTTGAATATGAACATCACTTATATTTCAACAAAAATTTTCTGCTTGTTATAGCATTCTTCTGATACATGCATGAAATTGTATATCTCGGTGTACTCACTTCCCAGCTAGTGACCCTACTTACAGTATTAGCAACTGGATTTCCATCACGCTTGAGCAACTGCTCACAAGTGTTGCTATCCCATTTGCTTTCTGAACCATAAGCCTGGGAATCACCTCTGAAATATGACTTATTCTCATGGGTTTATTGCATGGTGTATTTAGAGACCAGCTGTGCCAATCTAGGAAGTTTTCCAGAATACAAAGCAGATGATGAAGGGTGTGTGTGATGATGTGTCCATGGACGGTGTGTTCACAGATGCTTCTCTGGTCTTCAACAAAATATTAGTCAAATAGCACTACTAGAATCTGACACTGTTCTTGTTAAAACCATTTTTCCAAGTAGCATGGAGTTCAGTTAGAGCTAATTCAGGCAGGATGGGTGAACTCAGTAAATCATGAAGTCAGATAAAGGGAAGGATGGAACGAATCTCAAGAGATCATCCACCTCTGCATCGAGGCAGGATAAGAAACCTTGGACTAATCCTGGCAGAGGTCAGTGTAATACACCGGTAATCATTCCAATGTAGGAAATTCCACAATATTCTTATGTAGGGTATTGTAATGTTTCAGTACCCAGTACCCTTCCTGTTATAAAAGGCTTTTTCTTCAAAGAAACCAAGAATATTTGATACTTAGCAGATTTCTTTTTGTCTTCTTTCTCAGCGGACACAGCAAAGTTGCTCAACATCTTCTTCTTCCTATTTCTGTATCATATACCCATATATGGTGTATTTTCATATTAAAGCTAAGCCAGTCTGAAGGGTAGCAGCTGCCAAAACGAACCACCCTACTTTTTTCTTTATTCAGCCAACCCTCATGTGATTGTTACGAACCAGTTCAGAGGATAAAGTGGAGAAACTTTCAGTTCTTTAATAAAATCAGTTTTTTGCTGACTTAGTTCATTGAACCAAGCCCTGGGGAGGGCATCAGACAAGTGCCAGTGGTTGGACTGGCTTAGCTGTGACGTGAAACAGCACAAATTCTCTTTCCTAGGCTAAATAAACCTCCCCACACCTCTTTCACAGGCCATGCTTTCTAAGCCTGTTATTGTTCTTACCCTCCTCTGAATCCTCTCCAGTTTTTCTATACCTTTTCCATAGATGGTGTACTAAACATATTTCTGAATTTAAAGAATGTTTTAAATGTATGACTCAGTTACAAGTGAACAAGCCATCAGAAAGGTTAAGAAGATTTGTTGTTGCTCATATGCTCTTCTGCCCATTTTTCTATGCTTGCTTTGTGTGTGTCATTACCATGACTTTGCCCACCTGTGTAATACTTGTGCTCACAAGATGGATGGATAAACAAAAAGTGTGTCACCCTGTGCCGTGCTTTTTCAGTTCAAGGAAGGTCATTCCAATCTGCACCCTTCCCCACGTGGTCACTGCTCATGTGGCCATCTCATCATGTTTAACTTTAACTTAGGACATCATCCACATCCAAGCAGAACCTCAGGGAAGAGTTTTTCTACGTGGAGAAGATAACTTCCCTTAAGTTTCCTTCGGTTTTGCCATGTGTGTACACTGACCCAGACTGAGAGTAGGCACATGACAGACTCTCAGTCAGTCTTGCATGTAATCTGAACTCTTTTGGGGTTAATGGTTTCATGCAAGTATAATTTTGTGGCAATAAGACGTTAAGATTTGCTGTATTGTCTTTTAGATATTTCTAGATAATTTATATTTCCCCGTATGGATTCACTCCTGATTCATATTCATATCAACATGTGATCTAGAGTCTTCAAGTATTTGTTTATTTATTTTAAAGCCATCACCACCTGAAGTCATGCAGTCAACTGAGATTTTAAGTTTTTACTATAATAGTTTCTCGCTCTTACCACTGTAAAAATGTGGAAAATGTGAAGCCCGAGGACACAGAAACAGCAAAGTTAAAGCAACAAAGGTTCCAGATCTATGTGGTCTTTTAAATCCCATTCCTTGTTAACAACTGTAAGGTTGGAGTCTCTGCTAGGGTGTCTGCTGTGGATGAGACTCAGATGGTAGAGAAGGATGCACCAATAATTACTCCATCACTGGCCGTCTGGCTGAACTGGTAACCCACCACAGACTACTCTGTCCTGTGTAACCAGATTCTGTCTGAGACAAGCCAGCTTGTTCAGAAACATTCAGAAATGCTTCATCTGAAGGTAAAGATTGCTGTGTTTTCCTGACCTGTTGGAGAGAGTCCAGAGGAGAACCACAAAATTAATCAGAGGGCTGGAGCACCTCCCCTATGAGGACAGGCTGAAACAGTTGGGGTTGTTCAGCCTGGAGAAGAGAAGGCTCCGAGGGGACTTGATAGCAGCCTTCCAGTACCTGAAGGGGGCTACAGGAGAGATGGGGAGGCACTCTTTATCAGGGAGTGTAGTGAGAGGACAAGGGGTAACGGGTATAAGCTAAAAGAGGGTAAATTTAGGTTAGACATTAGG
>WKFP01015254.1:1497490-1509171 GCA_011057875.1 Pterocles orientalis | reverse complement strand
CATCCCTGGAAGTGTTCAAGGCCAGGCTGGATGAGGCTTTGAGCAACCTGGTCTAGTGGAGGGTGTCCCTGCCCATGGCAGAGGGGTTGGAACTTGATGATCTTTAAGGTCCCTTCCAACCCTAATCATTCTATGATTCTATGATTCTATGATTCTATGACCTTCTCATGAAGGCTCTCGTGTGGCTCTCAGAGTATGGAAACAACAGAAGTCATGGGTAGGCTCTGGATGCACTGCCCTTCAGGCTCAGAGATTATGTGGATGATGGGGACCTTTGGGCCAGATATCTCCACTACAGGCTTCCTGGTAGTGTGATGACACAGAGGAAGGAACCCCACTCACCTTCACATGCTGCCCACCCTCTTGTGAAAACCTAGTGAATATCTGAAGCCCATCTTTCCATATCCTTACAGGGACTTCTTGGGGACTGACCATACTTTTGTTACAGCCCAGAAGCAGATTCTCCAATTCAGCTTCCTCCCTCAACCTTGCTCTTTTTTCTTGAATGTCCCTGAAGCTCCAGGTCCTCTCTCTCAGAAGCACACACCCTAATAGAGATGATTTGGGCTGATGACTTGTGGGACAGGAGAAAGAGGAAGGCTCACCACTTTCCAAGTGCCACCTCCAGCACGGACTGCTAGCTCCATCGTGATGTCATTCCAGCATGCATCACACACAGTCTCATCAAAGATCACCGTTTTCCAGAAACAGTGTGGCATCCACTCCTAGGGCATAAACTGGAGTGGACTTTTTTTATAAAGTTACAAAAAGTTGGCATACTGAACTGGTTTCAGGTGGAACATGCTCCCAGCTGATCCAGAAGAGGAATCAAGAGAGAAGGAGAGGAAGGAAGGAAGGAAGGAAGGAAGGAAGGAAGGAAGGAAGGAAGGAAGGAAGGAAGGAAGGAAGGAAGGAAGGAAGGACAATTTCTCCAGGTAAAGAAGGGATATAGTACCAAGCAATAAACAGCACAGCATAGTGAGGGTGGCCACGGATCCATCAGTGTTTCTCACTTAGACTCAGTGAGCAAGCTCACCATACCTCTGACTATCTAGAAGCAGCATCATATTGAATGATATTGCATTTCATACAATAGATAATGAATAGATACTTTCCTCCCTCCCTTAGCCATGGTTTCTTTCACACCTTTTTCATGAACACATGGAGAGTATGCAGAGGTCTGACCACAAGCCCTTTCTCCTCTCAGACTTTTGAACATTACCCCTTTGCTGACCTGCAGTCTCAAGGAGGGCTTCACAGCACACGTTCTCGTGGGATACAGGAATGAAAGCCGAATTTGGATGCATGATGCAAAATTGCAAACTTTGGAGGAACTGCCTTAACAGACACTGGCTAGCAAAGATATTTGTACCTACAGGAAAAGACAGTGAGTACAGTCAGTGTGTGAGAACAGTCTGATCCTAGGAATGAATGATGTGTTTGGGAATTCTGGTTTGGTTTGGGGTTTTTCTTCTCAGCCACATCTCAAGAGCAGTTGTCAACATGATCATTTCCCACGTTGCATCAAAACCCCAAGTCAAGAAGTCTGTGGCACAAAGTCAACTCCCAGACAACCTTCTTACTGCGTCTGAAAGAGACAGGCATAATTGCTGACCAGAAATTATGGCACTGACAGAATGAAGTCAGGAACAGAGGACAGAAAGCACAAGGCTCATCTGCCCTAGGTTCTTGCATGCATGGACAAGAAAACAGAGGGAAGGAGCTGCAGCCACCCTTGCTCCTGCTCCAGATGTGTCAGACAGCTGGACACAGCCCCCATGGCTATTTTGAGTTGCTCTCTACTATTCAGAGGACCAGGAAGAGGCAAGCCAAATGCTGCCAGCAGGAAAAATGAGAGCAGACAAAAAGCCATATAACCCTGTCTCAGTGAGACATAAAACCATGTCTCAGGGAGACGTGCAGAGCAGCCTGCGTTAGTGTCTGCCGAGGGCCTGCACCAACTGAGTGATCACAAACCCCATGTAAAGGCTGAGGACCCTACTGCAGTGCTGAGCTTGGTCCTGACTTAGGCACAGCTGCAGAGGCTCTCTGGGCCAGCTGGTTACTCTTCCATCAACCATATGTTGCCCTGCACTCCAGTGTACCAGCTCTTTCTTGAAACACCAAAAAAATTGGAGCAGTTGCCCTTTATTTCATGGAGGTTAGTTAAGCAGAGGGGCTTCTCCTGTCTCAGCCTGCTACTGCTGAGGGAAGCACAAGTAGTCAGTGCTAGTTCTCCCTCCCCAGGCAGCAGGGATTTATTCAGCTTCTCAGCAGCACAGGAAAATTCAGTGTTGCTGTAAAGCGCTTTTCTGGGGACTGGGAAGAGGAGACCTGAGAGGAACCAGGGGTTCTTAGAAGGTGGGAATAAGGGCTTGGGGTGTCTTTCTTCCCCATCTTCTTTTCCTTTCTTTGCCATCTCCCCTTTCCTTGACCCACAAACATGTGATTTTACAGCATCCTTATGAAACACATCATGTTCTATTCCCATACAGCCACATATCTTCTCTTTCCTCTCCTCCTTCACCCTCACCAAGGAACCATCCATGTTTCCTATTTTTTTTTCAACCAGATAGGCTTCCAAAATTTGCAGGGAGTAGAAGAGTGTCGGGAAATAAGCCTGGGTGTTGTTAGCACAGGTAGAAAAGGGGCAGTGGAGGGCAGGGCTGGGTTGGGAAGCTGGAGGAGAGTCCCATTGCCAAGGGCAGTAGGGCGAGACAGCAGGAAGCTGTGGGGAAAAACAACTCGGCATCAACAACCCCGTTCCTCCTAGGAGCCCTTCCTAAGGGCGGCTGCAGCTGCAGAGGAACACAGAAGAACAAAGCAGCAATGGGTGGATCAGGTTAGAAACCACACAGATTTATTTTTTTGTTTGTAGCCAGCGCAGGTGGCACGATGCTTCATAAAAGTTGCTGCCCAAGACAGCTGCCCACTTTCCTTATGCAGTGAAACAGCAATGCATTGGCCCTACCCTGTGTATCGCTGGTCGAATGGTATGACTCGCCCCGCTGCAATTGTGCTGTTGTTTTAGGATGTACCAGAACATTTCAGTTTCATTTCCTTCATTTGTGACTCAATCAATTACTTGCAGGGGGAAAAAAATGCACCTCCTCTCTCTTCTGACTTCTCCACCCCAAAGTTTAGTAAAATACCATCCCAAACCAAGCAAATAAAAAAGGAAAAAATATCCCAAAAGAAAACATAGACTTCAAAATGGACTTCAGAACTGCTTAATTTGATAAAGAACGGAAATAGCCAGATTGCAGGAATGGGGAAACCTTCTAATTGTGGAAAGGAGGAATAATACCAGCTTATTTGCTTATTATATTAAAACCAGTCATCGTGCTGGCATTGTGCAGTGCAGAACTGTTACCAAAGTCAGTAGGATAAGCCATATGCATTGATGGTACCACTAACATTGTACACTTTCACCAAATATGACCTGGAGTAATGTTTTTGATATATAAAAATGCAATGATTCAAACAACACATTCTTTTCCTTACAGCTAACCCTTGCTCCTTTAACATACAAGGCCACAGAAGGAGGGACATCTTCAACTATTGCAGGGAGGGGCAAAGGTAAATAAGATACTGTCTGAGTCCCACTACGTCTGACAGTGGGTACCATTTTTATGTGAATAGTTTTAAACCCTGTTGGTGCTGAAGAGTCTACATGGATGATCAAGGGTTACAGAATCATTCCTTTCATTTCCTGAAAGTAGTTGTTTTCTTTGATTTTTAATGTTTCCTGCGTCTGTCTTAAACTACTATGTTGAAGATGAGTAAAGTTAGGGAAAAAATGATGTCATTATAAATTCTAAAAAAACAAAAGTCTTCACATGCTACTTATGTAAAAAAGGGCCAATTTTAATCAAATCATTAGCTTTGGCTTAAATGTTTGATTAGAAAACTATAAATATACATATAAATGTTTTATGTATTCACAGCTCTTGTCTTCAAATGTAACCTTTCTTCTATTTTTTGTCATTATTTCTCCCCTTTATAAATGTTGGTGTAATTACACCAATTTTTTCTTTAGAGGTGAATACACAATCACAGCTAGAAATTCCCCAGTATGTTTTACAGTCTGAAATGTGTAATTCTCAATCTCCAACTAATAACTACCATGGCATGTATTATAATTACACCATAAATCAGAGACTGCTGCACTTAAAGTGTAATTTTAGGCTGTTTTGCAACATTTCTTGGCACTTTTGAAATACATCAAGGGTGGAAATGCATGATCTAGATATACAGAAACACAGATGAGGAAAAGGTCTTTCTCCAGTTACCAGGGTGATCCAAAAGAGACCACAAGATGCTAAAGGGCAGTGACACCTGTGTAGCTCATGAGATATCTGAGCTTTCTCAGGGACCTGGATGAAAGCATGCTGTCTGAGCAGACATTGCAGTCCACCAATTAAGAGAAAAGGAAAAAAAAAACCAAACAACTCATGGCATGAGCCTGCAGAATGAGCAATCCATTAGCAACAAGTACACTGTGGCTTTTGTAGCCTGGTTTGTTTAAATCCTTATGGAGGGAGTAGGTTTGGAAGGGACTAAGCTGAGAGGAGGAGAGCAAACACCTGTGGTGAAAGCTGGAGGAACAACTCTGGCAACTCAGCGTTTTCCAGTACCTGTCTCAAGTGCTTCTGCAGCTGCTTACAGGTAAATGATGGACTCCCACAAAATTAGGTGAATTTGTCACCCAAACCCTGTTTCTCTTTGAAGGAGATTTTTTTATTAGTCATTCTGGTTTTGCTGCATATGCTTTGGGTGTTATTTTAGCCCTTACAGTGCAGACAAAAGTTTGTAATGGTGTCTGGGATAACTTCCTAGGGGTTCAAAATCCCTGAGTAACAGTTTAGATGCAGACAGGCTCTTTTATCCCTCAATTAATGTTGAAGGTTTTTGTATACTAGATCTTGATATCTGCATCTCCCTACTGGACCGCCACCTCAGGCTTGCTGCGACCTGTTAGAGCCTGACATCTGGGCTCACTCTGGAATGATCAGGAGGGTCCCTTTGCTGGGTACTCTTCCATGTATGGTGCAGAAGCCCAGCACAGTGACTAATGCCTCATTTGCACCACTGGAGTTCTTCTGGTAATTTAATTTAAACTGGCGCTTTCCTCACGTGCGCTCACGCTAATTTGGTTTTATCAAATTCAAGCTTTATCATCTTCCCAAATGGCACAAGTCCTGTATTGACATCTGGCTGCATTTTGGCCACTTGATACAGACATTATGACTGCTCTTTCATCAAGAGAGCAATGTGTGCTACAGGCTGCCCCAGGCTGACAAAACTGTTGGCAAGGAGAAGTTGTGGCAAAGTCTATGCACATACAGAAAACCTGCGTGATCTATACCCACTGCTATTATTCAGGCTGGAGGTTGTGCCATATAGAAACAGTACAGACACCTGCTACTGGCCCAGGTAACCTTATTTCTTCAGAAAAATAGGGTGGGAAGCTACTGTGGGACAAAGAAATGCTTTGAGACCGTGGCTGCAAGGCATTGCAGCAAGAAGCGGTGGTACCCCAAGTGCAGAGGAGGCTCACCAGGGACTGGGGCTGGCTGTGTCACCCTCGCCTACACCTCCTCTTCCTGAGCTGCCTTGCTGTGTGCCCAAGGCAGCCGAGTACAGTGTAGCCCCTTGCACTCTCAGCGTCTGAATGCCCGCATTAGTATTACAGATAGTATGGGTGAGATCTAAAATTTACACAGGGTCAACAGGAATTTCATGGAACTGCGGTGTCTTCTCATGTTGTTGTAGTTCAGGCCCCTTCACGCTCCTCCATAAACAATGTCAAAGGGGCTTGCCTAATCATTCAGTGACACACTTTTTGGCTTCAAACGTGCTTTTGCTACCAGTGGAGCAGCTTGAGCCCTCTTCACAGTCTGTCTATACCAAAATGACAGATCTGTCTTGAACAAGATCCAATGTGATTATCCCAGTCATGTCTGGTATCTCTGTCTTGCAATTCACGTAAGCAAATCAGCATCTCAATACAAGTTTAAAATGAACTGTGAGGACTTACCTCTAGGAATAGTATCGCTGTTATGAAGGCAAGAAGGACAGTGTAATGTTGACCCAGTGAGTTGACTTGTAGCAACCTTTACCAGAATATGGCCTGGCACTTCTGAAAAAAAAAAAAAAGGAAACAAGGGTGTTGTAACTTCTCAGAGATTGTACTGCAGTTGTCACTAGTTGTGCAAGTAAGTGAATAACAGAACTACTATAGGCTAGAAATTTCCAGAATTATATGTTTTGTGGTACACTTACTACCTATTACATTTGCTGTGCATTATTGCTGGCTGGCTCAGTAACTGCTGTTGGGGTGAACACAGCAAGGTAGGCTGGAGGGAAAAGAGGCAGAGGAGACTATAATGACAGTGGTGCAGAATTACGGGATCCCAAGATTCATGGCTGTAGGGCTGTTAAAAGGATTTAGATCAAGCCACCTATGCCAGACCATTTTCTAAGATTCTCATCTCTTTTCCATACTTAAAATATCCCAATAGAGGGAAAGGAGCAGGTCCTGCACTTGTAAGGTGTTTTCAGACCCTCAGCAAAAGCAGAGGGTCAGTAAACAGAGCATATTGGCACATGCCTCCCATTTTCTCATCTTAGCACAGCCCATGAACAAAGTTACATCTTAAAAGCTGGCTTAGAGAAAAGGAAGCCTGGCCTTTGTATTTGGTCATAATTTTTTATATTTTTTTAGAACAAAAGGACCATAAGGCTAAAGCCAAATCTGCTTTCAGTTGCAAATGTACAGCTTGCAGGTGTGGGCAGAGCTTAGCCTAAAATAACTGGAGGCAAAAGAAGGAAAAAATCAGCTTTAAAATGTGATGTCAGCAGGAGAAAATAGACTCTGTGGGGCACTGGTTTTCTAAAGCCTTGTTCTGTAATCACTGCAGCTCATTACTGTAGCTGCGCATGATGTTGCAAATGGCATTTGGATGAACACATTTTGTCTTTCCATCGTGCGTGCTAGTTAACTAATTGTGTGCCCAAATTGCTGAACCATGCATATTGTGTCAAAAAAGAGGAAAGTGGCAGATTCCCTTTGTCAGGGTGGACAGCCTTTGCCAAACTCTCAGTCAGTGACTTTCAACCTTCTGTTTAGACCCCTATGAATTCTCCTGTGGAGGTCCAGGACTTTATAGACGCCTCTTCCCCCTGCAGTGATAAACATATTGCTTTCCTTTCCCTCATGATCTGCAGTGTACACCTGACTCTGAGGTCTGCAGACTACATTTTGGAAGTTGGTCTCCCAAGCACTTTAATTTTGTGCATTTACAGTTTCACTTCATTCTTTTTTTAAAACCTCACTTTCTGACAGTACCTCAGTTCAGTCCTTAAACAGTACTGATGTTACTATTGCAATGCATGGGACAACCCATCTTGCAATCACAGTTACAGAAGGAAGTGACCACATATCTGACATGAGCTGTCAGCCTGTGACCACAAGGCACATCACAAGCTCTGGCTCCCATCTGAACCCACTTTGGAGTCTTGACATGGGATTAAAGGTGGCTGGACCTCTGCGCTTCTTTCCTGTAATAGACGTTTCAAAGCGTTGGGACATAGTAAGGCATTGTAAGCCATTCATTGTTATGTAGGCCTTGTTTTGAGCCGTGATGCAGGCTAAGGAAGCAGCCCTACAGGCTGACACTACACTATGCCTTCTAGGGATAAAAAGGGATATGAGCCATCTTTGCCCCATTCTGATGGTGGGCTTTCCAATGTAATGCCACTGGTACTAGAGCAGTCATTACAGCAATAAATTAGAACAATCAGGAGTTACACTACTGCATAGTTTCCTCATACGTTTCAGCTGTTCAGCTGTATTCACTGTTTCCTCCATTGAGGTTGTCAGGGGAAATGAAGAGAGTCCCACATTGCTTCTTATGGTGGGAAAATTCCCCTTAACTGGCTGTTGTGTCTCCTTTGTGCCACCCAGTAGCCTAGAGGAGTAAAGGAGATGTTCAAATTTCACTTCAGTCTCACTGGAGGAGGACGAAAATGGGAAACAGGCATGAGGCCTCTAAAGAAAGTTTTAGGCAGTTCTTAAGCATTGAAGTTCAAGACTGCAATTCTGAAAAGAGTTGATACTTTGTTCCCTAATCCAGGAGGTTCCCAAACGTGAGTTATACATTACTTTTTCACTTCAGAATTATTCAGTGGCCTCAACTCATGCTCCTCTGAGGTCCACTCCCTTACTGATGGGAAGGGCAGGGATTTCTTACTCACTATCTTGTAGTAGTCTGAGAGTCCCACAGAAATAAAATCCCTAAACTGGTGGTGGGACAACTACCTCCTTCCTCAGAGAAGACGTTCTTGCCTGAGATGCAGAAAACCTGCTAGAAGAAATTATGGCCTCACATAGCAATTCATGCTGTTAAAATACTATTCAATGGCAAGAGCTGCCTTCATCCAACTTATGGCCTGAAATCCTCATGACACACATTTCCCACATCTGAATTATATGGATTATAGAAGGGACACACAGTGAAAGAAGGAAAAAAAAAAGAAACAAAACCAAAACAAACAAACAACAATTTTTTTAAGTTAAAACAGCCTTTGCCATTCTGTAGTCTAGTACTGGGCCCATTGCTCTCCTAACCAGTAGAGTTACCCATGGACTTCTTTGGTTCCCCAAGGTCAGCCTGACCTCTTCTCTCCATGCTACCAAATGTAAGACACCCCAATTAATATATCAGTTTCTATCTGGTAATAAAACATTGCGTATATCAATTTACACAACATGTGAATGTGACTAGCAAAGTCCTATCACACATGTCCCAGCAGTTTATAGTATAGTTAGTCAGAAAAAAGTTGAAAGTGAAAAAAAGGAACATTTCCAGACCAATGAGGAAATGGGCAGGACAAGATGAGTAAGAAAGAAGGCCAAATATTTCTTCCCCTACCTCAGTCATACATATATAAACAGTGAGAGAGTGATTTCCCCTGCTCGGTGGCCACCACTCATTTGCTGCATCTCTCTGGGACAACACACCATCCCTCCAAGATGTGGGCAAAGGTACCGTCTTGTTTTTACACACTGTAAGGTGCACTTTTCTGTTTAAGCTTTTGTATCCTCACTCTATATGTTTCAGTAGGTGTACATCACACCATGGGATATGTGGTTCACATGCTTTAAACAACTTCTGTTCCTTAAGATAGTCTTAATGCTTTAATGCAAAGCTGAGTGAGAATTTGTCCAAAATAATGGATATAATTCTGGTCACTGTTGCCAGAGAAGAGAAATTCAATGTGAACAATGCAATGAAAAGCTACTAGCATAGTAAGGGTGAGTCTGTATTATAAAGGAGAGGGCAGCACAGTTTGGTCTAACTTAGCAGAATGAAGGCCAAGAGGAAATATCACTTTGTGTGGATATGTGCACAGGAGTAGGGGAAGGAGAAGGATGAGGAGAAATGGAAGGAGACCATTTCCAAAGAGAAAGAAGAGCTATATTCAGTAATGCCAGTATGAAAAAAAGCAAGTGGGGGTATAGACTGGTTGTAAATAATATATACCTCTACAGGGGGAAGTTTCTAATGGTCAGAGAAGGGAAGTTCTAGATTAGTTTCTAACAGAGGTATTAACAGCAGCTAACAGCTCCAGCCAAGACGCAGGCTGAATTTGCATAATGGGTCAATGCTCAACAGGAAACAAACCAAAAAAAAATCTGAAATTTAATTCCCAGATCAGCCGGAGACAGGAACAAGGAGCTACTGCTTTTCAAAGATGTAAGATCTTGTCTTGGAGAAAAGCTGGGAGTCCAGCTGAGCATGAATTCAATGGGAGCTGGGAGCTAGGAGCAACGGGTGTGAGGTAGGGCTTCTGAGTCCTATGTCCCACTGAGCTCCAAGCTCAGCAAGATTTGGGATAGTAATTCTGCTACTCAGGGAGATTAAATCTTGACTCCTTGTGTGGGTGGTGGCTGCACTGGATTGAAATGCCACTTTCCCACTTATTTCAATAGCAATAAGAAGGTGCTATGGAAAGACAGATGGTTTTCGCTTCTATTTGTTTTATAAATGTGTGTATGTGTATAGAGATAACTAAAGATAGAGACAAATATCTTGCAATGTTACACCACCTGCAGTGCTTACCCTCAAGGACTCAAGTCAGGGAAGATGCAGCAGAAATACAGAACAGAAAAGGACATTGATGAAAGTATAAATAAAATGCAAATAACCCTGTGGCATTTCTGGGAATAAAAAGAGGAAGAATTCAAACCGTAGTTTTGCTGATGCAATCCATGTAAGTAGAGGCAGGGCAACAGAAATGACCAGCATGCTAAGCAGTAGCCCAAAACTGAAAGGGAAAAAAAAAATAAAACCAGAAAGGGGAAAAAAAGCATTTTCTTAAAACAAAGAGAAATACCTACTTCTTTTTTTTTTTTTCCCTCCCAGACAATTACTGGAAATTTTGCCAATGTGATTCAAGGTTTGAATGCAAACCACTTGACAGATCAAGTCATTCAGAGAAGCAAGCGAATGATTCTGGATACCCTTGGAGTTGGGCTACTGGGTACCAGCACTGAGGTCTGCCACAAAGTGACACAGTACAGCAAGGTAAAGTGTCCAGCATTCATAGCACACCCTAAGGCTTAGCTCTAAGAAAAGCAAGGGAAAATGTGGGCTCTAAGGGGAAACTTTGTCATGGTGAAATTCTTTTGGGAACGAACAGAGAGACATGATTATCTTCCCACTGGAGACAGGGAAACTTCATTGCTCGAGTTACTTTTAACTCTGGATCGGCAAAAGTGTGTGTAACAGGCTGTATACTAAGACCACCCACTAGGAATGCAGTTAATTAAGAATCCCTTCCTTTCTTTCACCTATGAGATTTTATTACAAACATTAGCAAAGCAAACAACACTTATCACCAGACTTTCAAAAATAAGGGACTGTTAAACGGATGGAGAGTTAGTAATGGGTTACTTCCAGTCCATAACACATAATAGTTGTCTGAGATACATAGGTCATGTTTCTCCTCCAGTCTTGTTCTCCTTAAACTAGAGGAGTACTTGACCTTGATGAGAAGCATTCCCAACACGAGGAGTCTAGCCCACCATTCTATCGGTCAGACCTACCTAGTTCGACTCATGCTCCAGAGCTCTGTGTGCCAGTTAAGTCTCTTCACACAGAGATCTCCCCTATCCAGACGATGGTAGTTTATGCCCTTTTATTTAATTACATAAAGATTGCTTCATTAGCTAAAAGATCTGTGCAGCAAAGGGAAAGTAACAGTGACCTTTAGTGTGTGGGGGTACCAGCACCAGGAGGCCATATATCATTTACTGAGGGTCCTTCTAAAATACAGAAAACCAGAACCTTCAACCCAAGATCTTATAGTATCATAGAATGGTTTGGGTTGGAAAGCACCTTAATGATCATCAAGTTCCAACCCCTCTTGCCATGGGCAGGGACACCCTCCACTAGCCCAGGTTGCTCAAAGCCTCATCCAGCCTGGCCTTGAACACCTCCAGGGATGGGGCATCCACAGCTTCCCTGGGCAACCTGTTCCAGTGCCTCACCACCCGCACAGTGAAAAATTTCTTCCTAATGTCTAGTCTAAATCTACCCTCTTTCAGCTTATACCTGTTACCCCTTGTCCTCTCACTACACTCCCTGATAAAGAGTGCCTCCCCATCTCTCCTG
>WKFP01015254.1:1467646-1497094 GCA_011057875.1 Pterocles orientalis | reverse complement strand
CTTGCCAGGCACAGAGGTGAGACTGACTGGCCTGTAGTTTCCCGGGTCTTCTTTATTTCCTTTTTTAAAAATGGGGGTTATGTTTCCCCTTTTCCAGTCTGCGGGAACTTCACCAGAGTGCCACAACTTCTCAGATATGATGGATAGTGGTTTGGCAACTTCATCTGCCAGTTCCCTCAGGACCCACGGATGTATCTCATCAGGTCCCAAGGACTTGTGCACCTTCAGGTTCTTTAGATGGTCTTGAACCATCTAAAGAGCTTGAGCTCTTGCAGTGAAGACTGAGGCAAAGAACTCGTTAAGTACCTCAGCCTTCTTTCCCAGCAAGATGATGACAGTCCTGAGGGAACTGCCGATGGGCAGTGAGAAGGGATGTCAGTGGCGAGAGGTTGTGTGAAGGTACTGAATGTCCAGGTGGATGGTGCTGGTCTGCTTCCTGAGATCTGTTTGGGTAGAAAGGGATGTAAGCCAACAGGAAACTGAATTTCTTTTCATATTTTCTCAAAGAACGATATTTTTCTTGTGAAAGGGGATAGTTGGCTCCCAAAAGGGTATGGTCTGATCTCAGTTACATCAGACATATGGCACATATTTATCCTTGGGTTCAGGACTTTGAATTAATTGATGTCAATTTGTTTCAGATCTACAGCTCAGACATATCCAGTACCATCTGGGGCCGCCTGGATTTCCGACTGCCTCCTCTGTATGCAGCTTTTGTGAATGGAGTGGCTGTACGGGATGCTCTTTTATTTGTTCTTAAATCACACTAATTTATTCCATTCTTGCTCTAGAGAGAACAGAATGCTCCTAAAATCTTAGTTTGCTTTATTCTTGTGCCTGAAGCCTGCCACAAAACTTTCCTAGACTGTTCTCCTAATGGGCTTCAACTTTATTCCAATGAGACTGGACTCAAAGTATAATATGTATGTGATGCAACTCAACAGCATCCCTTACCTTTAACGTGGGACTTGGGGCTGATTTCAGTAGTCAGAACTCTACAGCTTGTTACAGCCGCAATACAGAGACATACGCTAGCTCTCACTGATTTCACCAAAATCCAAATTTCACCTCAACTGGCAAAGTATAGTTAGAGAAAAACACAAATACAGACAGATGCACATACACACACACACACATATAATATCACAAGGCAATTTAATCTTCGGTCATGCAGTTTGCAAAAGCCTATTATATATTTTGGACACGTATTTTGTCAGTAAAGCAATAACTGACTCCTCAGACATTTGTCTAAATTCAGATTTAGACTGAAACCATTTGAAATCAAAAGATATACCAGAGGTGGAGTAGACAAATTTGGCAATTGTGCAATTATGCAAAACTAGGGAAGGTGACCAACCAAGGAAATGGTAATATTAAGCCTATCTAAATTAGTATGACAACAAGATCGGAAGTCCAATTTGACACCTCGTTTCAAATGTAGAAAAAATTACCTTGGAAATGAGATCTCTTACCTCTCAGGTCCTAGCAGGCTGTGTGGTATTCAGATCAGGCTGTTAGCGTGTATGTGATCATTTAAGTTTAACATCTCGGCCACAGGTTGGTTCTAAGTGCTTATTAAAGATGCCAGGAATGCAGTGTAACAGATATTGGGCACAACTCCTTATCCTGCACTAAAGGGCATCTTCCCAGCTAGCATCAAAATTCTTCAAGGCAGGGACTGGGTTTTCTTCTATCTGTTCAGGAATGCAATCCTCAGAAGTGCATATTCCCAGTACTACAGGGCAAGACCTGAGCACTGGGGAGCCTGACTGCTTTCCCAGTTTGCTCTGAAGTAAGACACGGGTGTGTAGGCATGAAAGTTCAGCTTTTGAGGCATTACTATGTTATCAATAATAATGTCCTTGATGCTCTCAGTCCTTGAGAGTCCTCAAAATTTTATGAGTTTTCTGAAAAACCATATATTGCAAACACTGAGTGCACTGCCGCGAGCAGTTTGCTACCAGAACAGCAGCTGTATGCCATGCTGGGAACACCCAAAATATTCTCAAGGAGCAGGGCTCTGGGCACAGGAAAGAAGAGGCACCTCTCTGGATACTCTCTAGGGCTAAACAGCCCATCCCAGTTTTGAGACTAGCTTTCTCCTACTCCCAGCAAACCCAGGGAGCCTGGTTCCTCATGTGACAGGTCTTGTTTTGATGTGCTAATAATTCAGACTAACATCTGATATACATTTGCAGGCTTGTGCCTGTTGCCATGTGAATGGTTGCACCAGCAAAGTTGTTCTGATACAACTTCCAGTTAGCAGTACGGATTTGACTGCTACAAATGGTGTGAGCCCTAATGGCAGCATCAGCTGCAGCACTGGAGAAGTAATTCCATTGTGTTTATATACTGTTTTGGAGAAGTGAAAACTCACCGTTCACATGATGGACCTACAACTGCTACTTTCATTATACCAGTCTAATTAAAGCAGCCAAAGCCTACCGTAGAAAGATTTCTTGTCATACTCGTTCTAGACTGGTGCAACTCGAGTTAGAATTATACTCCTTTGAGGCAAGATTTGTATTGCATTACCACTTCTCACAAAGGGAGTAAAGGAGTAAAGGTCTTAAAAGAAAGACTTTTTGAAGTGTTGCTTTCCAAGGAAAATCTAGTTATTCCGTCATTTTTTTATACCAGATACAATAGTTTCATTTGACTGAGCCAATCTTGCCAAGACATTTTATTTCTGATGACAACTCAAGATTTCTCTTTCTGTTAGGTGCACTCAATGGATTTTGACGACACGTGGCATCCAGCCACACACCCATCCGGGGCTGTGCTTCCCGCTGTGATTGCACTCTCAGAGGCCTTTCCTCAGAAAAAAATCTCAGGTCTCGATCTGCTCTTAGCTTTCAATGTGGGAATCGAAGTACAAGGCAGGCTTCTGCACTTCTCCAGCGAAGCCAGGAACATTCCAAAAAGGTACATAGAAACGCTCCAAGTAGAAAGTTGAGTGTAAGGGGTTTTTTTGGTGTTAACATACTTAATTAAATGCTAGTTTAAATACAAATGGCACAGTTAATCATATTTTCTGTGTTGTTTGTCCGGAAATTTAGAAAAGGTTAATCTTAAACATGAATACATTTACATGACTCCTTAAGGCTTAGCTAATAGGGGTTTTTTTGAGACCATCTATCAGTTTACAAGGAGGAGGTGATGATCTCCCTATTTATTAAAACAGCAGCAAAAGGGCAATGTTTAACAGCACAGCTTTCAGGCTTTCATTAATACGTATGACTTTGCCTCACTTGCCAACAGTGGCTTGCTCTCAGCGGAATGGAGTCACCAGTGCTGGGCTCAGAGCAGAGCCAAGAAGACGGGGTGTGCTTTGGGGAAAGCCTTGAAGCATGGGATGGACTAGATCTGTTCTTGCTATCTTCTGAGCGTTCCTTCTACCAATTTTGTGAAACTAGTTCAGAATAACAAATTTTGCCTCCCCAAATATGTATCATTTATAGGTGACTATAAATTATTTACAGATAATTTATAGATTAATATAAATTATGATGCTTTTGGACATTATTCTGTTCAGTATGCCTTGAACTAGGAGGAGTTCTAACATTTCAGTTCTTTCTGTGGAGGACCTATTGAAGGTCTTATTATTCTACTTTCACTTGTTCCTGGGAAAAATTGACAACTTTTTCCATTAAGCCCACAGTTAAATGCTGAATGTATGTTTCTTTATGGTCCAATTCACCTTCCACAGCTGTAAAAGGATATTGGAGCTTGTGTTTATGGTGAATTCAGGTGACTCTGAAATATGGTAATGGAAAGATTTTGTCTTCTCAGGTTCCACCCACCGACTGTGGTTGGTACAATGGGAAGTGCAGCAGCTTGTGCTAAACTGCTAGCTCTTGACCAGCTGAAATGTAAAAATGCTTTGGCTATTGCTGCCTCCTATGCAGGTGCCCCACTGGCTAATGCAGCAACCCAAACAAAGCCCCTTCACGTTGGCAATGCTGCCAAGCATGGACTGGAAGCAGCTTGCTTAGCATCACAGGGCCTTCAAGGAAACAAACAGATCTTGGACATGGAATCAGGGATAGGAGCCTTTTATACAGATTACAGCCCACAGACTTTGCCAACCTTGCAATCCTATCCCTGGCTGTTGGACCAGCAAGATGTGGCCATCAAACGTTTTCCTGCTCATCTTGGAACACACTGGGTGGCTGATGCAGCATCTGCTGTTAGGAGGAAGCTTGTGGAGAGCAGTGACAACTTGCTCCCCCTTGATAAAATTGAGAAAGTCATTCTCAAAGTCCCAGAGGTCAAATATGTGAACAGACCCAGCCCCACCTCAGAGCACGAAGCTCGACACTCCTTCCAGTTTGTTGCGTGCTCTGCTTTGCTGGATGGCAGCATGTCAGTCCAGTCCTTTGCTAGTGAGAACATTCACCGGCCAGCTTTGCGAGATCTTCTCTGCAAAACGCAGCTGGAGCACCCTCCTGATAACACACCTAGCTTTGAGAGTCTTTACTGTGAAGTGAGTGTCACACTTTGGGATGGCAACACAATCAGCGATCGCTGTGATACCTTCTACGGACACTGGAGGAAACCTCTGGAAAAGGAGGACTTGGAGAAAAAGTTTCAAGCCAATGCCTCCCGCGTCCTGCCAGCAGAAGCCACAGAACGCATTATAGAGACTGTGTACAATCTGGAAAAAGTACAGGACTGTTCTATACTAGGTACATTTTTATCAGGACAGTCAGCTAGAGCACTTTCAGAGAAGCTGCACTTCCTTTGAATGCTCCAACAGACAGCTAGACGCTGTTCAAAAAGCAAACACAAAATTCAGGACAACCTCTTATTTGGTGACTCAAGCACTTCTAAATTGGACTTCTGCAACAGAAGAGCCGTGTTCAGTCCAATATTGTGGTTTTTGACTAAGTAAATAATTTAGTGATTACGTGCACAGCTCAGTCAGGCTGAACAGAAGATCCTCTGCTGGCACAGTTGACTCCAATCATCTGTATATCTCCAGAAGCAGAGCATTACTTGAGTGCAACACAAAAATTACACTGCTCTTCTGCCAAAGAAGTCTGTATGTTCTGCTTCTGTGTGGCGGGTTAGCCCTTGGCTGGGGGCCACACCACACACACCCGCTCACACAGTCCCTGCCCCCACCCAATGATAGGGGAGAGAATTAAAGAGGTAAATGGCAAAGGGGACTCATAGGTTGAGATGACAATTTAATAACTAAACTACAATAATATTGGAAATAATACTATATACAAAGATGCAATGTGATACACAGTGATACTGTCCCTCCCCACCTGATGACCAAAGGCCCAGCCCACTCCCAGCCAACAACCCCGCAGGAGGGAGGGAATAGGTGATACACAATGATACTGCCTTCCCCCCCCCCTCCAAAGGCTCAGCCTGTTGCTGGCTAATGATCCCCAGAAACCGCACTCACGATTCCCCCAAAAAGGGGGGGGAGAAAGCAGGGGGTACGTTGCTCCCGGAGGCACTCACGGAACAAAGATAACAGCCCAAGCATCCCAGGCCGAGGGCTGACCGAAGCAGGGGAAAAAAAACAGCTAACGATTCCCCCAGAGAGGGAGGATCCCGAAACTCACGGAACTGAGATAACGAGCGTCCCAGGCGCCGAGAGCTCCTGGTGTCTGTGGGGGGGGGAAAGGCCTTGGGAGAGCGAATGCAGGCACCCAAAGCGAGATGATCCGGAGCCTAAGGGAAGTAAGAGAGCAATCTCCCAGAAGGGTCCTCACCTATATACTGGGTATGACGTGCATGGGATGGAATAATTGGTCAGTCTTGTTCCCAATCTTAACCTAAAAGCAAATCCCAGGCTAGAAGCTCTCCCCCCGAGGTTTCCCCCACTCTGCCTGTGGAGAGGAGAGAGGCTGAACGTATTTGTCCTTTAAAGTATCCTGGCAATAACTATAAACATTCCTTCTTATCAGCTTTCTCCTGAGCAGGAATCCAAAACACAGCTTTTTGATAGCTATTTCTGAAGAGAAGGAAAAAAAAATTAACTCTCTTCTGCTTAACCCACGACATTCTGCTAAATAACTCCATAAAGGAAATCCAAATTTTGGAGGAGTATGGAAATGCTGTCTCCATGAGAAACATCACTGGGAGAAAGACAGAGAACAAAAGTTTTTAAATATCTGTTTCTGTAGATTTAACTCTAAAGCTTCCTTGAAGAGGCCACCTGTTATGTCAGAGCTTTGACGTTTGTGCCAAAATAAAGACAGCATACATACAGTTCAGTAGCAACTGATACTCTATGACACGTTAGGCTTTGCTGTCAAGATTGGTCTTACATCAACAAGATAATGTTAGCACCCTTCCTGATCACACCAGCTGCAGAGCAAGAGGGACAACTCAACACTCATCAAAATTGTTATTTCCCAGTTCCATCTTTTGGCTGCTCTAAGGTACAGGTTTATTCCTGTTGTATTCCCACTCCACTCACAAGGCGTTCACTTAACAGGACATGATCAGCACTAATTAGTGATGACAAGTTTAAATTACTTCAGGCGCTGCAAATCATGGGCTACAGTACACTCGTTATGACTGTCAGAGAACTGTGAGCACCAGAACACTTCTTATACCGAGATAATTAAGGGTCCACAGTGACAATCAACTTGCCTTGATAATGAATTCTGGGAATTTTTAGTCACTTCAGGAGTACAAAGCCTTGCCAGATTGTGCTTCTAAGAGAGGCCAACAACCTCTGCTCACATTTCTAAAATCAAAGCATGTGTTCTAACATATATAAAATGCACCTTCCTTAGAGCACTAAAATATGTATGCAAAAAAATCATAAAATAAAGCTAGTTCATTTTACTAACTAAACCTCAAATTATTTCATTTATTAGAGCAAAACTTGTGTATTTTCGAGATACTGTGTATTCATTTGTCCTTAAGCCTCTGACTCTTGGTTTACAAAGTCGGTTTATCTAGGGAGCTCTGCAAAAATTTCAGAAGTCCATTAGTTATACTTGCTTAAAGACTTGCAAGGGAAGAAAAAGAAACCCCCATAACCACATTTTTTTCTTTTTCCCTTCTGATTAGAAAGTAGAATTGAATTGCTCACCTGTACTGAAGGTATAGACTCATTTACAGCTATTTCATCTGTAATTATAGCTGGGTAACACCAAATGTGAATTATTGATAGAATCATTAGGGTCAGAAAAGACGTCAAGGATCATCAGGTCCAACCATGAGAATCATTAGTGATGTGATAAAACCCCATTGGACAAGCAGGGTTCCTACATTATCTTATCAAGACTGAATACATTCAGATTCATGAGAAAAAACGGGGAAAAAAACCCACCCGCACAACCTTCAACACATGCTTTCTATTTTAAAAGAGAAATAAATAGGATAAACTTAGCAATAACCATTTGATGTATCACAGATTAAAAAAAATAATCAGGAAACTCAGAACTGTTAAGTTTAATAGTTGCATTATTTTATTAATATAAAGGAAGCTAAATGCTTATGCTTAGCTAAATTGATCTTCTTGCAGAAGTCTGCATGCTTACAGTCAGGCAAGTTTCAGGACTTCTTGTACCATTGTTCCAATTCCATCAAAGATTTCATGCAGAGGAGCCTTGCACATGAAAGCACAGGTAGTAACTATTTTATTGGCTTTATCCACATGGGATTCATTTACATTTTTACAAATGTGCTTACATCCAAGTTCTGCTATAGCAGATGCCGTTTCAGCATCAGGAAATCTGTAAATAAAAATATTGTAATTAACATAAAGAGATGATACAGCCATAATGTTCTGCCAACATAACATGAACGAGAGAAGTACAATATCTTAGTGACTCTCTAGTTGGTGATGACAAGGGAGTCAAACAGACTGCCACTGTCAGCTTCTCCCATCCCCTATGGACACAGAAAGTGATCTGGTACGTTTGAAAACAAGGTCTGAAACACAGAGCCACGGTATGTCAAAGTACAGTTCTGTTTTTAACTATCTTTCAATAAGTTTACAAGATGATACCAAGTACAGCCATAAATGATCCTCACAAGTCTGAGAGGTGCCGGCTGAACTTGCAGACATGTTAGACCTTTTCCATCACCTCCACACAAGGTCTTCCACTGGGATTCTGCAGAGGTTTTTTGTACTGCGGATAAGGCAGGAACAGAGGCACTCCCTCACTGCCGCTGCTCATACAAAACTCCATTCAGAAGTTTTACTGGGAGCTGACAGTCCTTGAAGCAACACTGACTTCTTCCAGACCCTGTTCTCATCTGCCTCCCATAAACTGGCCCCTAACCATTACCACCAGAAAAACTTTATTAAAAATTCCTGATCAGACAAAACTCCACAGACACTAAACAGCCACTCAAATTACCACAGGCTACCAAGTTTTTGAATGCCAGCTAGCCAGACGCCTATTCTTCATGGGAACATCTGCAACATGAATCATGGCCTTCAAAGGCACTGGATAAGCAAATCCTGTATCTCGCTTAATGTGAGCTAAAATCTATTGCTCAGTGACCATGAATGTAACATGAAAAAACAACTTGATATCCTTGGTCACCTGTGTGCTTGCACAGGTAGGATTCTGAAAAAGTTGTGTTGTTTTGTCACTTTTAGGACTGATGGATGCTAGATCCAGTGACACATTAGCACTCACACAGCACAATAAAGCCCATGCAGGAACCCGTGTTACCTTTGGTGTCTCACAGAGTGACAGTTTAGGCAAGAGATAAGGCTACCTGGAGTTTTCAGACTATTAATTGTAATGTGTCTGTGGATGTCGTCATAATAGAGCATAGATTAGCTAGATTTAGATTAGATATAAGGAAGAAATTCTTCACTATGAGGGTGGCGAGGCACTGGAACAGGTTGCCCAGGGAAGTTGTGGATGCCCCATCCCTGGAGGTGTTCAAGGCCAAGCTGGATGAGGCTTTGAGCAACCTGGTCCAGTGGGAGGTGGACACTGGAACTAGACGATCTTTCAACCCAAACCATTCTATGATTCTATATCACAGACCAAAGTATTTCTGAATTTAGGGATAAATTGTTCCAATGTTGTAGTGCACAAGTCACCCAACCTCACGGATTCAGTCCATCTGCCCTGAGAGTTCTGCACCCACTATTATTATGTAAGTGAAAATCTGAAATAAGAAAAATGTCACTATCAAGGTACCCAACGGTTACTGGCACAAGAAAGCTCAAATTTTTGCTTAGAACACTGGCCTTTTCCTAACCCTATATTCCCACACAAATTATCTCCATCCACTTCCTTCTTACCTTCCATCTATGTTTTTATCTTGGCCGATGGTGACCTCACAACCAGGAAAGACTTTAGCTGCCAGGACTGGCGATATACAGCACAAACCAATGGGCTTTTTAGCACTGTGGAAAGCTTGGAGTGTGGAGTTCACGTGCTCATTGACAGTACAGTTCTTGCCATCTACAGCCCAGGAACACAGGTTCTTTGCTACACCAAAACCACCTAAAAAAACCACAAAAAACTAAAAGCTCAAATGTGAGACACTGCTAAAGACAACACCAGAGAGAAGTCCTTCTTTTTTTACAATATAATCATGGCATATGTAGGACTGTTAAGTTACCATACTGAAAGCTTTCAGCACATGAAACATGATGTGTTTTTAATGTTAAAAGTTTAATTGCTAATTTTTATATCACATATGTTATGTAGGCTAGAAAGCTTAAACTTGCTTCAATGAGTAACAAATAGAGAAACAGGAAACCTCACATTCATTTGACAGCGACTGGATAAGCTACACCATCTGACATGTACTCCTTGACAAGCAACAGAGGGATTAGAAGAATGGCCAATGATAGTTAAAACTAGAGAGTGCAGTTCACAAAAGCAGTGCAAGCACTGGTTTGACCCTCTACAGTAATTTCACTCTCAGTTTTAGTTCAATACTCAAACAATTACAGGAGACCTTTTTCCCCACCTAGAATTCTTTTGGGATTCAAAAAAAAAAAAATTAAGACAATGAAACCAAAATGGGTATCACTTAAAAAGGAATTGATAATATATGATATTCTGAGACATACCACTTATGAATTATAATTTCCTATTAAAAATAATGCTGAATTTGTCTTCCTACAAATTAGTAATAACAATCGTTTACTTGCATTTAATCTTTGATTAACTGTACAAGCACATTACATTTTACAGCACCTTCGTTCACTGGATTTATAACCATCAGAATAATCAAAGTAAGAAGGGTAACCATCCATTATATTTGGTTCCTTATGGAATGTGCCCAACATCAACTTTTCTACAATAACTAAACAAAAATTTCCACAAGTATTTCAACAGCTAACATCAAAAAGCTTTGAATCTTTAATATTTTTCCTTTCATTCTTTGCTCACTTTTGAGTGTTATCTGCAATCTCCAAGGTAAGATTTTAATTTTCAAACTTAATAGGGTTTATTTACCTCTAATAGTTATTACAACAACCCCCTGTGCCTGGGTTATAACAGCATGAAATTGACATGGAAAATATTTGCTAGCCTCTACTCCCTGGTGAGCCCTGATGTCACTCACTCATTTTAGCACTGCAAGTGTGTTTCTCCGCGTTATACACACACTCCCTCTGCTGGCATTACAACAGAAGACAGTCTAACAACTTCAAAACTGATGCTTGGGCACAACTGTGAAGGCAATATTTACACAGTACTAAGAATATTCTGGAAAGAGATCTTCAGCAAATCATTATTTCCTCGTAACACTTTGGCTTCTTCATTCCTAAAGTGACTACAATTATCTCCATCTGAAAGGCAATGTTGTAGTCTATAAATAAAATATTATCCGTAAACATATTCAGTATAACTTGATCAGCAGCAGACCAGACACATAATTAAAACAAAATGTACTCGCATATAATAAAATAAACCATAATAAAACATATTATATAACTACAAATATATGTACTCACATATAATAAAATATAACTGACTTGGCAACCTACTATTCTGACTACAATTTCAGAAGCCCTAAAAATAAGGCATGGCTATGCAATGTCAAGTTCTGGCCTTACTTTTCTACTCTGGTCAGTGTTCTTGTCCACAAGTAGGTACTAAAGTTTTCACAATCTTTAGAAAGAAGCAACGGTGAAATCAATGTATGACCTAACACCAAAAGAACACTCTGGCACTTTAAAGCAATGGACTATAAATTAACAAATAAACCGAGATGACTTGTCAGCCCATGAGTTTGCTAAAACAGATTCTCATCCTAAAAAGAAAAGAAGTAAAAAGAAAAACCCCACATACCTCTCAAATTCATGAGTATAATTTATTCTCTAAATGGATTTAAAAAATAAAAAAGCAGTGGAGGGAAAGCAGTTATTTGCAACTGAAAAACCACAAATTATTTTCTTTTAAAAGCACCTACCAGGAAAAATGACTGCATCGAATTCACTAGCTTTCAGTTCAGCCAGATCCTGAATGTTTCCTCTCGCCAATCTGGCACTTTCAACTAACACATTTCTCTTCTCTTCTGTTGGACTTCCTTTTAGGTGATTAACTACATCCCTTTGCTCAATATTGGGGGCAAATATCTTCACCTAGAACATAGAGATGAAGCAATTTTGTGAACATAAGCAGAACTCATTCATACGGGCCACCATAAACATGATTTTATTGAAAAGTTTTTGTTCCCGAAGTCTCTCATCCAAGAGAAGTGGATTCCACATGATGGATCTATTATTGTATGAAACATCCGAAGTGACAGGTGACATATGAGGATGGACAAACCCAGCCTTCCCCCCATCCTATTGCTGCAGCTTTTTGAGAGGAGCGCGCTCTTACGCCAACATGAAGCCTACTCATTTGGCCAGGGTCTGCCTTCCCCCTGCAGATAGCCCCCAGGACAAGCACAGCACCACAACTTCTATCAGCAGCCTGACTGGACACGCAGCCACGTCTGCAGAAAGGCTGCTCTTAGTTGTTATGGGAACACAAGAGTTTTACAAAAAAGTTTAAAAAAAATCAAGCAGCAAACTTTTGAAGCATTTCTACTGCAGACATAGGGTAGCCTACCCCGGGCCCCGGCACAAGACTTGGGCGGGGAAGGGGGGGACGGCCCAGGCGGGGTCCCCTGGGCTGCTGAGGGAAGCAAAGAAAGGGAGCGGACCTCCCCCCCCCCGCCCCGGGAGCCTGCCACGGGCAGCTCCACACACACGCCGCGGGGGTCCCGCCTCCCCCCTACCTCCGCGCCGCCGCGGCTGAGGTGCACCAGCGCCGCGGACACCTCGTGAATCTCGCTGCCGTCGAAGACGCCGCAACCAGCGAGAACCAAGGCCACCCGCTTGCCCATGGCGGCGGAGAGCCAGCCCCTCAGGCCCACACAGAGGCTGCTCAAGCCGGAGACCACGCACAGGACACTCCCTCCTCCTGCTCCGGCTGCGCCTGCGCCGCTGGGTTCCGGCTCGGCTCCATCTTGCAGCTCCCAGGGGCGTCTGCGGCCTTGGGGACTGTGCTGCTGGGGGCGGGGGAGTGAGAGGGTTTGTCCCCCGGGGTATTTAAATATCGGGGGAAAATCGGGAAAAAGAAAATAGATGCTGCTTTAGGTTTAAACGAAAGAGGCTCAGCCGTATTTTAGTCCTTATTGAAGGACTCTCCTGGCCTGCTTATCACAGCAGAGGGGTAGTGCAGAGGAGGGGCTGCTCGGTGACCCTGGCAATGCATTCCTGTAGCTTGCTGGAAAGTTGCGAAAAGCTCAGGGGTTTGAACTGTGTGGTGGTTTTTTGGTTGTTTTTTTTTCCATTTTACACGTATGACTGCAATGGCGTGATGAATGCAATGCTTTGAAAGCCAAACAGAAGTGCAGTTTGGGTAGAGGGCAGTAGTACTGCTGGGTCCTGATACTGTTTGTTTCAGTGATACCCTTACTCATCAAAACCGTGTACCCCTTTTGGCTCCCTTCACCTCAGTGTGCTCTAGGGAGTGGCCCCATTTTACCAGGAAGACCAGAGTTTCTTTGGAAAACCAAACTTGCCTTCTTTCTGCCGCTGGTAGGGACTCAGACGCAGACCAATATGATCATGCTGTAGCCGTTTATTATGCCTCAATTGCACACTTTTATACAGAATTCACACAGATTCGGCAATCACTAATTGGATACAATGATTTAAAAATCTTAAAGACAGAGTTACTATTGGCTAACTAGGGTCCTGGGAACGGGACCCGTAACATTACCTAATCCTGTTGATTGTTTACCTTCAATTTCTCCTTATCTCACTCACATCCTGAACAACTGTCTTCTTTCTCATCCCCTGCAGGTATTATCTTCTCCTGCAGTAGACATCAACTACATGATGTCCCTTTTCTAAAAAGGTTCTAATAAACATAAGTATTTTTCTTCTAAGAAAGTTCTCGCAGACATAAATATTTTTCTCCTAAGGAAGTTCTCATAGACATAAGTATTTTTCTTCTAATAAAGTTCTAACAAACATAAGTATTTTTCTTCTAAGAAAGATTTCCCACATCTCTCCATCACCCACTCCCAGCATAGTCATTAAGGCATTGCTCTAGGGAATCAAAAGACTTCCTTGGCTGAGGCAAGACATTCATCCATGTCTCCTTGCGACTGAGCACACAAATGCCATGCTGGAGGCCAGATGTACTTAATTTTAGCAAGATGTGTCAGATCTTGGTCCTTCATTTTTCACCAGCTGCTTCTTTTATAAGAAATTTGGGCTCAATAATGAAGCTACACACTTTTACTGGACCAGAGGGCTGAAAAGATGGATCTTGTAGAAAAAATAGAACGTCTTCCAAAATTTCAGAATACAGTGGTTCTGTAGGGGACACAACAGTGCATAGATTGGTAAGAGCAAAAATGGCATATGAAGGAAAATTCTGTAAGAAAATGCATTCAACAGAGAGTTTGGCAATCTGTGTGGAATGATGGATAGGGAAATTGTTGAACAGGAAAGATAGGGCAACTCCCTACATAAGGGCAGACTGCTGTCTGCTGGGCAATGCTTTGCTCCAAATAAATACAGGTCTACAGCTCTTATGTCCACCATGGCACATGTTCTGCCTCTCAGGACTTGGAAGGACTGCAGTGCAGCTCCAGTGCAGAAAGCCTTCAATTGCCTGACCACCTAATCCATTAACCCTGGCCCTAACACATAGGGGAGTTTGGGACTCCAGTCGTATCTCCAAATGTGCAAACTTCTTCTAGACAGCAGCCTCTTCCTGTCTCCCCAGCATGAGAAGGACTCCAGTTTGGAATCCAGCTCTGGAGACTCTCAGTTCACTGATCCCCAAACCTAACTAACCCTCCCACTCTCCTGCAGCTGAGCTTAAGGAGTCACATGCCAGTAAGTATGTTGAACTGCTACTCCACTCTCAGCAAACGTATTTTGTATTTTTCTGTGTAGATGGCTCCACTGGAATTTTCCTGAGGTCCTACTCAGCCTGGAGAGTAAGGTGAGTGTTTGGTGCTGTACAGAGCACCAAATTAAGTGTTTTGAGCTGAGAGGGATCTCCCAGTGTATGGTTGAGGATTAGGTGCATGTTTGGAGATACAAGTGGAGCCCCAGACTCTCCTATGTGTTAGAGCCAGGGTTAATGTTAGAGCTAGGGAACTGAGCACCTTCAGAGCAGGAATTCCGTGCTCCTTTCTGTCTTGACTCACTGACTAGTCTTCCTGGTTGGACCCTGGACTGGAATTGAAAGTAACCTCATCTCCAGTCTTGTTTCTGGCCCTGTCTCTTGGGTGGACCTCTGACTCATGCTATAGGTAACCCTTTTTCCTGGATGGACCTTGGACTTGATTAGGATGTGATATTCTCATCACACTCCAGGTCCCTCATGTCACATCTCTGTGCCAGCTCCGTAACTGCCCTGCTTTGTGCCATGGTCTAGCTCCAACTTGCTCATGCCATGTCCCAGCCCTGGCTTTGTAACCTTGTCACAGCCCTCTGTGTTTGTCTTGGGTCCGTATTTTCATCCCAGCTCATGACGTGTCCTTGTCCTGGCTCTGCATCATCCTTAAGTAGCCCTGTGATGACTCTTCTCTGGCCTGGGCCCACAACAGCAAGTAGCAACAAGAGCATTTCACAAGAAGTATTCCTCTGAAGCCAGATATTTGCAACGTGAGAGGACACACCTTGATGGGAGAAGCTGGTGTAAGGTCCCTGAGTGCATTTGTAGCCCTGTAATTATCCTGTCTAGCCTCTGCTGTGGCCTCCACCCACACACCCTCTGGCCACAGGCCCATGGGCTCCTTGTACACTTAGGCCTGGACATCTGGACATGACCTGAGCTATGCTGTAGGTGTGCATGTCCAGTCCTGCTTCCTGTTGTCTTGACATACAGGTTGGTCTTCCTGCACAGACTGTGAACCTGTGTTACAGGTGGCCTCATCTTCAGTCCTGCCTCCTGGATGGACCTTGCATAGGTATTATAGATAGTCCTGTCTCTCGGCTGGACCCTGGGCTGGAATCTACCTTGCTGTGTCTAGGGCTGTTGCTGGATCCACCACCTACCACATACCTGTTGACATTCAGAAACTTCAGGACTGCAACATGGTCACTGAGGTCACTGCCCTTGTCTGCACCATGGTCACCTCTGCTCCTCTTGTCCTGTGCAAAGCAGCCACGCTCCTCCTGCTCCCTGACACCTTTAGAGCTAGCATAAATGACAAAAGTTGTTATTTGACTTCAGATAAACGTGTATTTGGAGTAGGGAAGAGGATTCACTGCTCTGCTATGTGTCAGCATCAGAGTTAGAGTGCCAGGGCACAGCAAGGGCTGGCTGCTCCCCTGATAATAGGGCAAGGGGAGGCAGGTACCTCAGCCTGGCCCAATCCCACCCCTGCTGACCAAGGTGAACAGGGCAGCTCTGATGATAGCAGTGAGGTTCCACGAAGAGTGCAATCACTAGGCAGGTCTATGGTGATGAGGCAGATCCAAGGTCAAGCTGGGATGACAGATAAATGGGGTACAGGGCCCAGGCATGGCCACAGTGTAGCTCAGGTGGGAGGCAAGAGCCTCAGCTTAAAAGCAGCTCCCCAGGAAAGGAGCTGGGAGCTGCCACTGAGGTGTCTCAGCAGAGCTTTTTGGGAGAGCCTAGGCAGGAGCAGTTTCTGGCTTTTTTCACAACAGTTCTTATCAGACCTTGAGCAACCAGGTACACAACCTGAAGGGGAGAGCACACCCTGGGCCTTGACTTACTGTGCCCTTCAGGCTTCAACTTGTTGACTAACAACTATGTTCTGGACCCCAGCCCTTTCTTTTCCTACTGCTCAGGCTTTGAGAAGGATGTTTTCTCTAGTGGAAATCCTGGTCTGAAGGGCCTTAGTTGCCTAACAACAGTTTTGCAGATGAGCTTAAATTTGACTTGGATAGCTCTTTGTATTTCACAGACTGCATCCAGCTGACTCATCAATTCACTTGTTCCTACCCTGCAGCAGATCCTAGACAGTCCCCCTCAGCTCAAAACCCGTGATGAACTTCATCTGCATCCTTATCCCAGCCCTCATCCTATCTCTCAGGCTTCGACAGAGCCCCTCTAAAATTCCAGCTTGGAAATAGATCACTTCCCTCACCTGTGCCCTAAGCTGTCAGACAAAGCAGGAGCTGCCTTGCAGTCCCAAATGCTTACTGAACTGCACATCTGTCCTGAGCACAGCCCTCATTCTAGCTCTCAGGGTTGAGGAGGACCTGAGGGGAACCCTTAGCTCTATCTTACACAGTCACAAAGCCCCAGCCATTCTCCTTTCCCACAGAAAAAGAAATGGCTTTCTCCCACCCCAACTCACAGTTCTGGTTGCATGTCAGGCTATGTAGCAGAGTACAGGCATAAAGGAGTCCCGTATCTGGCTCCTTTTTTCAAGATGTCTTTCATACCTCTCAAAGGCAAGGAGAGTGGACCTCAGATTGATGCAATTCTGTCTTTCAGACTGGCTTCACTATGACTTAAGGTAATATTTGTGTTTCTCAGTGTGCATCCAGCTGACTCAATAGCTAACATGCCTGTGTGAGCATAAAAAAAAACCTGCGAGCAGTAAAACTGCCAGCTACGTAGTTTTGTCTACTGTGATCCATATATAACGATAACTTTCTTACTGAACGGCATATTGCCAGTATATAGGCTGGCAGATGTGCAGCTGAGGGTGTAAGCACCATTCAGAGAAGACTGTTTTCATGAGATAGGAGCTGTTCAACAGCCTCTTTGCTGTGACTATTACAGTGTGATGACTCACATAGATGTTCAAGGCCAAACTAGCTGTTCAAAACCACAACTTCTGGCTGCAGCAGCAGAGTTTCTTTTCTCCTTTCTCTCTGTTCCTTCCATCCTGTTACTCTCAAGGGCAGAGATGGACAAGGTACTGTTTTATAATGCGAAATCACAGAGAGTCTCCTTCATTTTTTCAGGAAAATGTTGGGTTTTCACTAATCAAAAGAAAATACTCCAGTAAATGAGAAAAATGTAGGAATCTTGTCAACTCCAGAAGTTGATGTTTGTAGCCAGTCTTAGTCTTTCCTCAAAGCTTGCTAGTGGACAAAGATGCAGATCAGTTCTGTGGGCTTAGAAAGGGCACTTTGACATGTTTCTGAATAATAAACGAGACAGCTGCTGACTCAGAAACTGCTTATGTGAGCTTTTTAACTCAAGCATATTTATTCACAAATTTATTAGTCATTTATTTTACATGGTAAAATATGGTTCATGACATAACGGTACTGTGCTGTGAAAGTTTCCTACGGGATGCAATGAAATGAGATGCAAAAATGCTACTAAAATAAAAAAAATCAAGAGCTTTGCTGTCTCAGTCATTTGACCTGACACCTTCAGCAACCACAGGAGCACCTGAATGGAGACTTAATTGTCCACACTGCAAGCATACACTGAGCCAGGACTAAGAACCAGTTCATACTGTATTTCTACTTTGTCTAATGAACAGTTACAGCACCTTCATTATGTCATTTCACTTCCCTTCATCCTGGTTTCATAGAAGGGATAAATTATGCTTCCCTTATTTCAAAAAGCACTTCCAGAGTTACACATCAAAATCTCTTAAAACTAGGAATTACAGCTATATTCCACGCAAACACATACCTTTTTGAACAGATGAAAGAGCTGGCATCTTGTACTACACTCAAGATAGAAAACACATATGAATAATAGCACACTTTATATTATAAAGAACAAATTTAGAGCTTTACTATAAAGCAGACACAAATAACATGAGATTCAAATAAAATATGGAAATTTAGGTATGTATAGATTATGTATTACATGCATGAAATCAATGTATAGTGCTGAACAGCATTGATTTTAAAGATAACCAGTATAGAATCGGGCAGCAATGAAGTGAGATACAGAAGTGTTGCTGAAATTAAATAGTTTATTAGCTGTGACATCTTATGGTGCTCTGAACACCTTTAGTAGTCCCAGATTACTGAAACTGATATTCAGCAGCCTATCCTGCATTTTTATGTAGGAAACAGGGTTTTTCACCTCTAATTTTTTTTTTTTGATATAGCCCTGATAGTCAAAAGTCCACGGCACAGTTGTCATTTACTCAGTGAATAGCACACGCCAGCACTTTCACTGTGGATGCCAGCTGCCAAACGTAGCCTCCTGGCCTCTGACACCAGTATAGCCGGTTTTGAACTGTACAGAGCTGGGAAAAGCTGCTTACTGCAGGGATGCTGCTGGCAAACCTGCCCTCACTGCTTCTCTTAGCCAGAGTTAATCTTAAAGATATCGTCATAAAAATGAGTGAATAAACTGCTACATAATCCCCATAATGTAAGTTGTTACAACATGAATGAGCGTTCTGAAATGAGTGACAGGTGTGTCAACTTACCTTGAAGCCCTGAAAGGCTTCAGACAAGGCTTCTGGGCAGCCCAGGAGAGGCTCTGGGCTGCCGGGTTCACCACAGCAAAAGCCCGTCTGTCATTTGGTGAGGCTCCAGACCCAGAGGACACCCCTCACAGTGGATTCTGGCTGTAAGGGTGGGCATTTCATGTGTGGTTTAAAGCAGCTCCAAAGCCATACTTGAAACAACATACCAGGCTGCGAACAAATACTTCAGCTAAATTGGAAGAACGCAGAGTTGTCTGTGTCTCCAGAAAACTGAAATCGTAGTTCAGTCGAGTGACCAAGCTCTGCGTTTGCACAGGACCCTGCACGGAGCACAGGCTCCTTTCCCCCCGCCTCACGCCCTCCGGATGGGGCCCTCAGCGGGCACCGCCGGCCCTCCCGGCCCCTGTGGGCGGGCGCGGGGGCGGCCTCCTTCCCGCCCAGCCTCCCACAGCCCCGCCGCTTCCCTCGTCCGTCCGCTGGCAGGCCCAGGGCACGGCTGGGACCCCCACAGGCCGCGCCGCCATGGGCGCCGCCAGCCGCTACTGGCTGCTGCTGGCGGCGGCGGCTTGGGGATCGTATGTCTCGGAGGGGCTCCTCTCCCCGCAGCGACGGTGGCCGGTGCCTTACAGGTGAGTGATACGGGGAGCGCGGCCGGAGCTCCGCGGCTGCCCGGCACTGCCGCCGGCTCGGCTGCCTGCGCCAACCGCCCGCCGCCTCCTCTTCCTCCCAGGCCTGTCAGCTTTCTGTTCGTATTTTTTAGTTTTCAGACTAAAAAGGCCACGGATAGCTTTCCTTTAGTTAATGACGGGGGTGTTGGTCGTTTATACGGTACTTGGCGTATTCAGCTCACGAGTGTGAGGCAGCGGGGGCCCTGTGCCTGGCTCTGTCGCAGCGGGCTTGCTGCACCCGGGTGCCCTTGCTCTAAAGATGCTCCTTCAGTTCCTGTTTTAGCAAAAACTTGCAATGAGGAAGTCAGGCTACGATTTATTTTATTTCTAAAATTTAAGTTTACTTCATATTTCCGTCAAAGTGATATAAAATTCCATTCGCTGCTCTGGAGCTGCCTGAGTGCCAGAAGGAGGCCTGGTGCTGTTGGGGAAAGCAGGAGAATGCATGTTATCGCATTTTATTGAAGCAAGTAGCTATGGCTTTAGTTATGCTGAGGAAATGAGCCTCTTCAGGTGAAGGGCTACTCTTGAGTGTGTGTTTTGTGTGGGCTTGCTGTTTGTAAAGGGAGGCATTATACTTTAGCTGCTATCTAATGTACGCCTAAAGTCTTGAAAGCCTGTTGCATAATTGCTGTCAGCTGAATTTGTATCAGGTGACACCTGAAGGAGCCAGTTTTGCAGTCAGGAGGCATTTGGGTTTTTCGGTAGTTGCAAGGCTGGGTCAGGGGATGGTCAAAATTGGAATACAAGTCTGTCAGTGTGAGACACTCAGAAATGTGGCATTTTAATGCTTCTTAACATGCTTGTTACCTTCTCGTCACATGCAAAGTGCAGTGGGAGGGGAAATCGAAAATTTAAGATGTGCAGTTTAGAAACGGGGTTTAAATGCGTGCCTGGCATACGTCTTTGTTTTCTAACTGGGTGTTCTTTCCCTAGCCATGGGGTTGTTTGTTTGTTTTGTTTTGTTTTGTTTTTCTCCTGTTTTTCTGTCCGTCTGTCTTTTTTTTTCCCCTCAAACAAAATAAAGGCAGACATGCTAAAGTACTTTGCCAGCTTGGAGAGGAAGTCCACAGGGAAAAATCTATGGTGTCTCTGCAAGGCTGCAGCCCTTATTATGGCTCAGGAAGTCCCATGTCCTTGAGTCATTGCATGGCTGGGTTATTTGTGCCATTGGTAGCCCTGGGCAACTGGGTGTGTTAGACTCTCAGGCTGCACTCTGGGCAAGCTGTGTAGGCCAGTCTGTCTTGGTGACAGGACTACAGGAACCTTGGTTTAAGTGAAACACAGTGAGTGAATTTGAAAGAAATTGGGAAAGGAAGACTTGTCAGAAAGGTTTTTTGCTGTTTGTATATAGCATGATATATAAGCAGGTTCAGTCTTTGGTTTCTGAGGTAGGAGTGGAAAACAGTGACTGTAGATCCTTAGGCCTCTTTATTTAAATTAGCATAGAGGAATACAATATTTCTGTCTGATATTGGCAATATTCTAGAGTAAAAGTAGCTCCATCTGGGGAGCTATTACTGTAGAATAGATTCCCAGAGCAAACTGGTCGATCCTTTTGTAGACAAACTGTTAGAAGAAAGTTTCTGAGGCAGACCTCAAGCTATCCTCTACCCAGCATCTATGTATCTCTGGTTTTGTGAGTACAAGTCACCCTTTGTAATCTGCATCATGTCCACTCCTTAGCTATCAGCACTCTGTACAATGTGACTTGCAGTCACAAAGTCTTGAGTCTTCTTTCTACACCTCAGCAGCCTTACGAACTTGTGTACTCCAAGTGTTGCAGTGTGTAGATCACAGAACGGGGGTGGCTGCACAGTTGAGCTCTCCCACTCAGGCCTTTAGGAAGCTACAAAACAATCACTCCAGCTGTGAAGCTTTGCTTATCATTCTGTGTGCTTCTCTTTCTCAACACAGGCGCTTTGATTACCGTCCAAAAACTGATCCTTACTGTCAAGCTCGTTACACCTTCTGTCCCACTGGCTCTGCTATTCCAGTTATGAAAGAAGAGGATGCCATTGAAGTGTATCGGTTACAGGCTCCAGTATGGGAGTTCAAATATGGGGACCTACTAGGACATTTGGTAAGGTGACATTTTTGTTTAACAAAGATAGTGAATTCAGCTAAATTCAACAGCAGGTGTCAAGAATGGTAGTTGTAAAGTTGGGATATGCTTGTATGGAAGAGTACTGGAGCACACAAGCGAGGCTGTCTATAGGAGAGATACCCAAAGAGCAGTAAGTTTCAAACAAAAGTTACAGAATTTAGCTCAGCTAAAGAAAAGAGCATGACCAGCACTGTTAGTGGGCTTGAATGTGTTCCCCAGTGGAGCTGCCCATTGGGAGTGTTTTGTATACATGCAGCATTATCATAGAATCATAGAATGGTTTGGGTTGGAAAGGACCTTAAAGATCATCAAGTTCCAACCCCCCTGCCATGGGCAGGGACACCCTCCACTAGACCAGGTTGCTCAAAGCCTCATCCCGCCTGGCCTTGAACACCTCCAGGGATGGGGCATCCACAGCTTCCCTGGGCAACCTGTTCCAGTGTCTCACCACCCTCACAGTGAAAAATTTCTTCCTAATGTCTAGTCTAAATTTACCCTCTTTCAGCTTATACCCATTACCCTTTGTCCTCTCACTACACTCCCTGACAAAGAGTGCCTCCCCATCTCTCCTGTAGGCCCCCTTCAGGTACTGGAAGGCTGCTATTAAGTCTCCTCGGAGCCTTCTTTTCTCCAGTCTGAACAACCCCAACTCTTTCAGCCTTATGGTTTGGGTTGTTTGTTTTTTTTTCTGTGCTAGCAGTGCATCAAGACTGGTGTATTAACTTTTCTGTTGTTAAAAACATTTCTTTGCATGAACGTGCATATCTATTAGCAGTGGACAGCTACCTTGTTAGAATGGTGGATCATGGGGAGTTGGTTGCTTGAATATTATGATCAGTATTTAATTAAAATATCCATTCATGATGTCATGCAAATATGAAAGAATCTCAACTTTAGTGATATTTATAGCTACAGCAGTAGCATAATTAAGCTTCAAAGCATGATCCCTAATGAATAAAGAACATGAAATAGCTAAAGAACATGAAATAGCAACATCAGAACAGGAGCACAGAGTCAAAAATAGAAATAGCTTCAAATATCTGGTTGAATTTATGTATTTACTGTACAGCTTTAAAAATAAATATTTATTTCGTTCCTTTTCTGGCTTTCTTTAGCAAGATCTGTTTTTTGGTAACTCAGTTCTGCTCTATTTCTTTGATACCCCTTTGATATCCTGGTTAAGGATTCAAAACTAAGCTTGAGTTCTGATGATGAGCTCCCACTGAGATTCTGTCTCCAAATAGCAGAGTTTACAATGGATGGATAGACAAGCACTGTGGCAGTGTGACTCTGTGATAAAAGTGTGTGCGTGGTACAATCTGGTATGTCGTGTATCAATGCTACTAAATACAAGATGTTATAGGAATCCCTTCCCCTCTTTTCACCCTGTTACACAACAGCTCCCAAGCATCTCATTTTCTGTACAGGTCAAGCTGAAGTCGGTTTTATGTTAAAGTTTTGGCTTTTGGAACTTTTTTTTTTTTTTTTTTTTTCTTTTCCAGAAAATTATGCATGATGCTGTGGGTTTCAAGAGCTCTCTAACGGGCAAAAACTACACAATGGAGTGGTATGAGCTCTTCCAGCTTGGGAACTGCACATTTCCACATCTCCGGCCGGGCGTGGATGCACCATTCTGGTGTAACCAAGGAGCTGCCTGCTTTTATGAAGGAATAGATGATCCACACTGGAAGGAAAATGGAACTTTAGTTCTTGTGACCACGATATCGGGTAAATTTCAGGTGCTTTGGATAGTGCTAGTATCATAAAATATAGAGAAAGCACTGTCTCTGTGTAAAACAGTATATTTTAATTAAGGTCTTGTAGGTTATTTGCAATGTTAGTTACTGATGCTAATTTAAAACTGAAATACTATCTCTGCACTTTCTTTAGTACAGAAGGCGATATGAGGCTGCTGCCTTTTGAACAACGCACTCTGAAGAGCTGTTAAATGAGAGTCATTTGGTGTTGCTGTACAAAAACGCTTGAGTCTCTTGAGTGTAAAAATAGCAAAACGATTTATGCAGAGCCATTATCGACTCTTCACGTGGCTTCACCAGAACAGAGTTTTCTGTTGTGAAGTGGCAGATGACTGCTGAGGCAGGAAAACTGGTGGAAATACATACGTTACTGAGCAAACAAATAAGGTATATTTAGAAATAGTCTCAAAAATATGAAAAATATTAATCTCTATTTCCACCTCCCCCATTATGTGTCATAAAAACGGCAAATGTCTCCAGTAATAAGTGTCTGTCATGTGTCATAGAACAAAACCAGGATTTACACCTCTAAATGCAAGGCTGATCAGCAGAATAGCTTCCTGGTATATACTGAGTGCTGAAATCTTAAAATAAAAAGGTCATTTAAATAAATCTGTTTGATTACTGTGGTAATACAGCGAATGACTTACGAGCAAAGTCACCTGAGGATGTGGAGAGTTGCGTTTAGTGTGACCAAAACCACTTACACTCTGCAGTTATACTCACTACTATCACAGTGTACAAGGCACAGTGGAGAGTCTGAGAACAGCTAGTGTGATGTGGTGCTTTATGTTTGCCTGCTTCCCCCTTACTAGCTTTTCTGGACATACTCTCTAGATAATCTGTCCAGTTCTACTACAAATTTTGAGGCTGTTCTTTAAGCAATTAAATAAGCGGAGCTGCTGTGAGTTTGTCACTTGTGACTGAAGTCTTTGTGGCCGATATGTTTGGAATCTTTTGTATGAATACCGAGTTAAACTCTCTGAGAGTTTAGAATTGTCTGAATTTGACTAGAAATCTGAAAGTTACTCTGGAAGAGGGTGAATAGACGCAAGCACAGATAGACAGCATTATGAGCTGAACGTGCTTCCTTCAGAGAGCAGGCAAAAAGCATCTCATCTCATGGGAGAGGGCTTCAACATATGAAACAGCTGGACCCTCTTTGCCCTCGCGAGATCCTATGGAGCTGTTTGTCGGCAGTGTCAGAGACCACAGTGAAGCATTCTAATTTTCTTTTAAAGCCCGTTGGCCAGGTTAATGTTACGTAGGGATGTGTTTCTTTTGTGGAAATGGGGCAGGAATAATGAAAATCAGATTTTTTACTGTCTTGGCATCTTCCCAACAGATTGTTATGGAGCCATGCATTAGCCTGTAATATTTTTGTTTAATTTAAGACATTAGGGCCACAACTTCATATTAAGTCCATCTTGGTCTTGTTAGGAGAGACTTATCCTTTTCAATAACATGCCTTGCGGAATACACACTAGAAAGGTAATCTGGTAGGAATTAGAGAAGATAAAGAGGAGCTTTAAGCCTGCTACAATGTATAGTAAGTACAGTTTTTGATACAGATTTAATAGCATGCTCTTTTATTAAACCAAGTCATGGGCAATTAAAAAACAAAGTATCCAACACTTTCATTAAACAGAATGATTGTTGTGTTTACTGTGAGGCCCAAAAGCTCATAAATGTGAATGGTTATAAAAGGGTAGCCTAGGAGGTGAATGTGCAGAGCTTTAGTTACTCTAAGGTAGCAGCCTGCACGCATGCCTTACCTTAGGGTAAGTGTGAGATGTGTTTACTCTCTGATGAAGAGTAGACCCACCAGTCTGACCTTTGCAGCTGATTTTGGAGGGAGATGCGTGGCATGCAGTGCTCTTCGTTGGTCTTGGTGAATGCGACGTTGCAGTGAATTCAGACTTAAAGGAAGAGGCTGGTTGTTGTGTGCAGGGCAGTGTTAGTGACACAGGTCTGTCTGAGGTGTGCCACCCCTGAACTGCGAGGTAACTGCTGCCAGTCTCTCAGCTTGCAACAGTCTTGCCTATCTTTCAGCAGCTACCAAGCACAGTTACAGTACTCACAGCAGTGACACTTGCAGCTAAAGAGAGATCATGACTTGGAACACTCTCACGGTTGCAGGCTGTCATCTGACAGTGTCTTCTGACGTCTCGCACAAAAAGAATCAGCAAAATTCAAAATTTGTCTGTGCTAGGAATGTGAGGTACTAGACAGATCTGAGTCATAGATGGTTGTGTCCCTGGTCCTTGACTGAGGAAAGAGAGGGAGGAGAGGGCTAAGCTGAGGTGCAATGCTAGGACTATGGGGAAAAAAAGAGAAGGAAGATTAGCCCTGTGCTTCAGCTTTATTTTGGAGAGGCAGATGCATCACATGCAAGGAGCTACCAGAGGGATGAGTTGAGTTAGAGATGTCTTCCTCATTCCAGTTGTGAAATCACTGAAACACTCCAAACATGTATTCTAACTAAAAAAAAACCAAAAACAAACATAAGTTCTTTAAGCTTATGAGCCTTCACATCCCACTCGTACTGTTTGGTTTGGTTCAACTTTGCTGGCCGAGGACCTGCTAGAACAGCTGAGTATCTCAGTCTAAGGTTACATAGGCTTCTTTTGTGAAGGGGCATGAAAATTTCTGCCCGGAATTGCTGAACTAAGTTAAAACTTGAGGAAGTGCAGAAATGCCTATTGCACTGGTGAGCACTTTGTCAACATCTCTTGTAGATTGTCCTATCTGCCCTCTTTGTCTACATAGATAAAACGGAATGAGAAGTGTCATGGTTCTCTGTTGTTTGGATGTTCTGGCATAGCAGCAGGAAATGGGGCAGAAGAAGGAATCACAGTTTAAATAACCTACATGTAAATACAGTTTATTCAGTGGAGTATACCTTTTCCCTCCATACCTGTCTTTGATGGCTAGGTAATGTTGTAGGAAAACTTCTAAAGGGAAGCGAGGCAAAACTTGAAATAGATGGAAAATATTTTGAGTCATGTATTTGTTCCCTTGTCTCTGTAATACTTATTTTTATCTTTTACAGGAACCATGTTTAATGAAATGGCAAAATGGGTAAAATATGACAATGACACCGGCATTTACTATGAGACCTGGACAGTTCAAGCAAGTCCTGACAAACAATCAATAGTATGGTTTGACTCTTATGAATGCTCTAAATTTATACACAGAACGTACCAGAAGCTAGCTGACTTAGGAGCTGTATTTAAGAAGATACAAACAAACTATACCAGCATAATTTTATTCAGTGGAGAACCTGTTTATTTGGGAAATGAAACATCTATTTTTGGACCTCAAGGAAACAAGACACTGGCAGCAACTATAAGAGACTTCTACTATCCATTCAAACCTCATCAGACAGTCCGAGAGTTTTTTGTGGATCTTTTAAAAATAATTGATCGTGTCATCTTAAATGGTCAGTTTTACCTCTTCTACAACTTGGAATACTGGTTTTTACCTATGAAATTCCCTTATCTCAAAATAATTTATGAAGAGGTCCCTTTACCTACTGGAAACAAAACATCCTTTGGTGTATAATTGCTTACTGAAAAACTGAACTTGCCCTTATGGCAGAATATCCTTAAGGATTTTGGAGTGCTACTGTGATGGTATTGGAGTGTTGTGTGTTTCACTAACTGCAAAAGTTGCATTGGGAACGCTTTGCTAGGCTTCATGAAAGACTGTGCCTTTTTTTCTTATTACCTGCCATAATACATTCATGAATGCTTCAGCATCTCTGACTTGGCCAGCTCTGTGGAACCATGGACACCTGGTGCCTGCAGGTAGGCTGATGTGGCTTGTCTGGGCTAAACTCTGCAGTGCCAGAGGCTGACCGGGAGGCAGCATGCCTGTTCTGGTCTCGGCACTCTCCACATTTGTGGCCATGTGGCAACAGATAGCACCTAGCCGCCACCAGAGATGAGAGACAAGCGTTACAGGGACCTTCCAGTCTGACCAACTCGGCTAATCTGTGTGTTGGAGCTAACAAACCTGAGCACCTAGCTGCGCCCAATTACCTCAAAGTGTGCCTTAGATCAGTGTTTCTGTATTTCTTTGGTTTGCACAACTGGGACCTATGAACTGTTCGCTGGTTCATGAAGTAGGTGTGTAGCGGGGTGGTGGGGTGAAACTATTAGAAGGGGGCATGGGTGGTATCTTGTCACCACTTTGCTTCTTTCACCTGCACTGTAAGCACAATACAGATGGCTCTTCCTGAGATCTGTGTGTGAGTTTTCAGCACAGATAGAAGGCAAAGAGCCTTTTTTGATGTTCACATTGAAGCGTAACTGCAGCGTTCTAAGCAGTCTCCTGTCTTAAGTCTACTTGAGGCTTCAGTTAGGTCAGTTTCAGAGTCATGTTTATATTCCTTTTGCATTTCTTTAAAAAGCATGGAATCCTTAATAGGATAGAAAGAAGCAATGACAGTTTGTGGGGTGTCAAAGTCACAGTTAAAAATCAGTGCTTGCCACAGATTTGCCTGTGAAAAGCAATTTTAACCTTTTACTGGCCGTGATGCTTGCAGTCATGGTTCTGTGCCAGCTGTGGTGTCCTTTGCTCCTGTTCCTGGCTGTGCCTAGAGCACCTTGGCAGCTAGTTCCTTTAAACCCAGCTGACCAAAGCCAAGGGAACACTGCCTTTCTGCAGAGCAGGGAGGTGACTATAACACAAAAAAAACCACCTGCAGAAGCATAATCATTTCCAAGTGTACACTGTTAACTTGTTGGGTTTTTTTAAACTACTTGCAGAATGAGTAGCACTCCTGCAGAGGTTATTACTGCATCATGGCTAAGCGGTAACACAGGAACCCAACTCTGCAGTTTCATTTGGCTTGAGCCAAGTTAATAGCCTGCTGCAGCCAAAGAGGGGAATGCACAGCGTGAGTACACAGTGATTTGATTCAAATCCTAAGAATGGCAGAAAATTAACCTTGTATTAAAAAGTCACTAAAATTAATTATTTGAATTGCACTCTCATGTAATGGGATGAGCATGAGAGCTAGTGTGAGAGGAACTGAGAGTTCCTCCAAACAGTGAGTTGAGAGTTTGTGGGTGAGAATTAAGGGACAGGCTGGCATGGGTGATACTGTCGTGGGTGTCTATTACAGGCCAACGGATCAGGACGAGGAAGTCGACGAGGCCTTCTACAGGCAGCTGGTAGCAGCCTCGCAGTCACAGGCCCTGGTTATCGTGGGGGATTTTAACTACCCTGATATTTGCCGGAAGGCCTACTCAGCCAGCCATCCGCAGTCCAGGAGGTTTCTCCAGTGCATTGATGATAATTTTCTGATGCAAATCGTGGACGAGCTGACTAGGAGAGGAGCGATGCTAGATCTTATTCTCATGAATAAGGAGGGTCTGGTTGAAGAGGTGAAGGTTGAGGGCAGCCTTGGCTGCAGTGACCATGAGGTGGTGGAGTTCAGGATCTCATGTGGCCGTAATAGAATACCAAGCAGAATCACAACCCTGGATTTCAGTAGGGCCAACTCTGGCCTTTTCAAGCAATTGCTAGGGGAAATCTAGACACCCATAAATCCATGGGTCCTGATGGGATGCACCTGCGGATGCTGAGGGAGATGGTGGAAGTCATTGCTAGACCACTCTCCATCATCTTTGGTAAGTTGTGGGGAACGGGGGAAGTGCCGGAGGACTGGAGAAAAGCAAATGTCACACCAGTCTTCAAAAAGGCCAAGAAGGAGGACCTGGGTAACTATAGACCAGTCAGCCTCACCTCCATCCCTGGAAAGGTGATGGAACAACTTATTCTCGATGCTCTCTCTAGGCATATCAGGGATAAGAAGGTCATTAGAGGCAGTCAACATGGCTTCACCAAGGGGAAGTCATGCTTGACCAACCTGATAGCCTTTTATGAGGACATTACCAGGTGGATAGATGATGGCAAAGCAGTAGATGTGGTCTATCTGGATTTCAGTAAAGCATTTGACACTGTCTCCCACAGTATCCTTGCGGCTAAACTGAGGAAGTGTGATCTGGATGATCGGGTAGTGAGATGGATTGTGAACTGGCTGGAGAAAAGAAGCCAGAGAGTTGTGGTGAATGGGATGGAGTCTAGTTGGAGGCCTGTA
>WKFP01015254.1:1324887-1457761 GCA_011057875.1 Pterocles orientalis | reverse complement strand
GTGGTGTCTGGGGATCGTTAGCTGGCAACAGGCTGAGCCTCTGGGAGGGGGGCAGTATCATCATGTATCACCCATTCCCTCCCTCCTCCGGGGTCGTTGGCTGGGAGTGGGCTGGGCCTTTGGTCATCAGGTGGGGAGGGGCAGTATCACTGTGTATCACATTGTATATTTGTATATAGTATTATTTCCAATATTATTTCCAATATTATTGTAGTTTAGTTATTAAATTGTCCTTATCTCAACCCACGAGTCCTCTTTGCCATTTACCTCTTTAATTCTCTCCCCTATCATTGGGTGGGGGCTGGGACTGTGTGAGCGGGCGTGTGTGGTTTGGCCCCCAGCCAAGGGCCAACCTGCCACAATTCCTTAAGAACTAATCTAGTAATGAACATTTGCCACTGCCCCACCCCCTCCAGCTGCAATTTGAAGGCTTGTTGTATCATTTTAAGTGCATTGACAAGTAATTAGTTTAGTATAACTCATGGCTCCTTTGGTTTAATTAAAAGTTTTTCCACATTTACAGCAGACTGCTATTTATAACATTCCCAACAACAAAAAAAAAAATCCAGGTAAGTCTCAGTGCTCAAAGTTTCTCATTTTCTTTCAAGAGTGTCATTTTTGCAGCCTGCCTGCTCTGAAGCCAACCATCCACATACCAGCTCCTTTCTTTTGTTCCACTTTTTTTTATCTCAAGGCACACCCATACCTGAATTAAACAATCAAACTCCTCCTGTCTGCTTAGCATTGTCTGGTTTTGTCACAAACGCATCTGATCCCATTCTATTCACCCTTACCCTATGAAGGACAACAGCAATCGCACTCCTTGTTCCTTAAACAGGCATTGCTGTTTCTTACCCATTGTTCCTTCAATTTAAAATATCATACAAGATACATCAAACAGAATACACCAGTCAAATAACTTTATAAACCCATGGGCCTCTCCCAAACTGTCAAGTGTATGATGTTCCATAAAACCTTCTAGCAAGAATTAGCCACAAGCCAGTCAAGTCTGCTAGAGCTGACAGGTTGCTCTTGGATCAAAGTCCTAGGAAATTATTCTCTTTGCCTAGCTGCAAATTACTGCTGAAGCCTGTTCCTCCTGAAAGACACATAATGGCGCCAGTACTTCTCAGGCACAAGGCTTCTGAAACAAAATGTGAAGTCAGAAAAACAAGTCACTCAAGCTAATTTAAACAAACCCCTATCTACAATTACAAAGCTTTGTAGGCAATAACACTCCAGTTAACAGGCTGGTGAACACTTTGCTGGACAAATCTGCTGCAAAACCAACCTGTGTTTTCAGGACTTCTTAATACAAAACCAAATATAAGGTTCTGTCCGAGAGCTACACCTGCAAAAGGTATTCAGTTTGTGTTTTGTTTACAGCAACATTACTGCAACATGCCCTCTCCTACAGTATCATTTTCCTCACATACTGGGAATCCTGCTGGTGAATTTTACATATCATATACCTAATATTTACTGTTGCAATATATTTGCATTAAGAAAGCTATGGTGACTACAGTACTTTCTTATCCTGAGAAGAGGAATTTAACTAAGTTGCCAGCATATAATTTATAATTCCTCTTCCATTTCTCAGTGAAAAACTCTAAGTATTAAGTTGATGGGCTGTGAATCAATCTTAAACCTGCTGTGCATCAAACAAATCTTCCACAAATGTTAATTCTATGAACTTCAACAATCTTGAGTGATTTCATTCTGATACAAGCTGGCTTCATTCTTGCTGTAAACACACTCAGTGTTAATGAAGTACATCTGGTAATGGCAGAAGTTCTGGACAGCTCAGTCTCATCTCCCCTTTATTGATGCTGTCTGCACTCATTCTCCAGCAAAAAATTAAACTACTTTTTTTTCAGAATAACTAAATGAGCATCTTCATAATCCACGACATTGCAAGACTCAAAATCCATCCACAATGAACTGCAGAAAAGGAGCCCATGTTCCAAAAAGATTAATTATACTGGCATATTTAAACAGTCACTGCAGAAGTAGTGCACCCTCAAGTCAATACATACTCTAATTTTTAAAGTTCCACAAGAGGTTATTTATTTGTCCAGAACAGACACCCTGCAACTGATGGAACAGATGGATTGACAACCAGTTGAATTAGTATTTTTTTCAGTGACAGTTGTCGTAGATACCATATTCATCCTCACTCTTACCTCACCTCTACTTTTTCAGAGGTTTACTAGTTTCAGATAGAATTTAATGCACACATTAAAAAAAAACAAAACAAAACCAAAACACCAAACAAACCAAAACAACAGTAGCTTACCAGCTGGAGAAACATGAGGACAACTGCTCATTTTCAACAATTTGAGCGTGTCACTGTTGTTAGCCACTAGCACTTTGAGAGATGGATCATCTACTGGTGTATCGTCAATCTTAAGTGAAGAGAGGGATTTGGAGTTTACGAACACCACTGTCAGTGCAGAAATAAAGTGAGACTGAAAAGAGAAAAAGTTTAAATGAAGCAGTAATATTTAAAATAAAAATCTCAGTACACAACAGTGCTACTTTTATTTATTGACAATATCTGCTGAAAAAGTAGCCTTTTGATATTGCATGATTAAAAACTAATACTAAAATGGACATATTTTTGAGCAGAGAAAGTACAAACATTTTTTGCTATCAGTCTATGCATTTGGCAAATCAAAATGTCAAAAATTAAGCATAAACCAAGAACCTGTCCCAGGACAATCAACTACACAAACTTAAATCTATTGGAAGACCCTGAGCAAAGAGAAAGCCTAGAAGTCCTAATTTTGAGGATAATTTGCAAGTTGCATAATAAAAGAAGCATCTTCTAGAACAGGAATTCCCATGTGGTGAGTTGTGTTGCATTGGTGAGATGCAAACACGGTCAGGAGTGGCAACCCTATGCTGTCAGGATGTGTCCAAAGCCAGTACGACTGCCTGCCTACCATTCACACAGAGTATTTACAGTTTGAATGGTTTTATCTTGCAAAGCTAACTGCAGTGGTCCAAACAGAGGCGAGGAGAAGGTAATCAATTAATTACCAATTAAGCAGCATAGATAATGCAGGTTCAGTGCTCAAGGTTACTCCGCAGTATTTTAATGTAACCACTGAAATTTACCAGCAAGACAGACCCCAGGACACCATAACTTGAGAAACACAGACTAAGGAGCAGATACAGCAGTGGTTGTAGAAATCATCAGTGGTATGAAGGAAGTGAATAATTAGCTTATCTTCATGATTTCTTACAAGATCAACTGAATAGAGGACTTAAAAATTAAGTACCTCCTCCATGCATACATTAAGTATCCCATAAAATGATCTGTTACTTTGATTTCAATGCTCTTTCACACTAAGCCACGTGCACATGTAGAATCCTGAATACAGTTATATGAAAGAAGGGTCGGTAATAGTATTTGCTCATTCTTACACGATATGTTTGTGGTTTTTGCTAAAACTCACACACAATTAGATTTAAAACAGGAATTAATATTTTCACATTAAAATAAACTGTTAAAGTCTGTTTATGCAAATGGAAACAAAGTTCAAATCGGAAGCATTCGGCATTTTGGCTTTAGGAACCACTCCCAACTATACTGACAACACGCTGATTATATATGTTACATACTGAAGAAAAGGGGCCACTCTGTATTCTGAAAGTGTTAGTATCGTGTTTTTGTTCTCTGTATTTAGAATGTAATTCCCTTCACTAAGAAGGCTGTTAAACAGAAAAGCAAAGAAAGTTAACCACGTTTACAAAACCAGGCAACTTGAAACTGTCGTCTGAAGAGCTAACAGAAGATAGACACTATCCCAAAATGTAAAAACTGGTGATTTCATGTCTTTTCAATATTGCCACATATGTAGCCCATAGTATGATTCTTCATATGATTCATGTAGAATGTGCTCAATGAAAAGACTAGGCAACACAATGCTAAATATGATTTGCAAATATGTGCCAAATGTTGCGTTACTTGAAATCAGAAGAGTACTGATGAAGATAATGGAAAGTCGTTCAGACTTCCTATATCTGATAAAAAAAAATGTGCAGTGTTAACCATTTTTCAGATCCATTCATCTTTGCCCGCTTCTCACCCAATGGGCCTGTTACTAACAGCTTCACACAATAACTTATTGATAGTCCAATTAAATTCTGTAGTTTCATTAGTGGTCTAAGAAAGTTTAAAAAAATCATTTCTGGTGACAGTATTTCTATGAGTGGTAAACATCAAAAGACGAATTATGCCTAGAGTTGGTTTTGGATCATTTTGAATATATTTTTCATCAGCCACATGTGAACCTATTAGGAACAAAAAAAGGAAGCCTGGATTTTAGAAGCCTTGAAGCTGAATAAGACAATAGCATGAGTGACTACAAATAATTATTCAGCAAGCTGAATAGGACCATAACATATCCCTCCAGTGAAAACTAAGTAAGAGAGCTAAAACACCATTCAGATTAAGAAATAAACACTACAAAGAGCTGAAAGGACAAAGCATTGCCAACACAGTAAGACTGTGACTGATCTTCATTACATTCAGGTTTTCTGACAGTCACTTCTCAAAGCACACCGAAAAAAGAAAAAACACATACAAAACCTAATGAAAGATCTGGAAAGCTTTGTTGAATATTAAGGATTAAAAATATATATTCAAGAGAACTACACGACACGGCTCTGATCACTGCCAAGGATAATAATTGATAATCCTTCTGGAGCTAACCTTGCTGAAACCCTATAGCCTACTTCCTTTCCTGAGGCTGTCCCTAGTTCTTGCCTGTCCTTGTTGCCATCATCAGCAATGACATCACTGAGATCCAGCCAATAGTCTAGCTGTTTCCAGCCCTTCACATACGTGTGGACTGGATTCAAGAATTGAGGCTATGAGACATCCGAGATGTCCCTGCCATAGAACAAGCAGCCCAGGTTACTCCAGCCACTCTCCTGCTCTTAGCAATAGCACATTTCTGCCTCCCTAGCAGGAATTCTTGTTTAGAAGCACATAGAAGAGATTTGTTTTCTTCTAGATTAGATGTCTTCTAATAAAATCTAATTTTGGTAAACATGCAGGGTAAAAATCCGACAGAAAATTTCAGAAACACAATGCACTTTGCCTAAGAATACGACACTTGACTGCATGACATGAAGTACTGAAAATCATGACTGTATTGCTTTCTGAAGACAGCTCAACAATAACATAATCCCTAAGGAAGACCACATGGATACAACTCTACCACTCATTTGATTATAATGGTCTCCTAAACATCTCTCACAGTACAATTACACAGGTATGAATCATCTAGCCTCCTGACTTGGATCATGTTGCTCAGTATTACATTGAGGTCAACAGACAGGAGGACTTGCAAGAACAAGGTCAGGACTAAGTTCTCACATGCAGAGAATAAGTGAAACTTTAGTTATCCATCTTAGTACAACATCTCAGTTCCTCCTTTTAAGAGAGCCCAGTAATAAAGTTTTCTTTACCAAAGACTCAAATTCTTACAATGAAACTTTTCATAAGGTTACAGAAATAGCATATGAATCACTGCAATACTTTGCTATAGAAAAACATTAAAATACCTTTGGTAAATCCATGAAGCTTGGCCGAGCAGTTGAAATTAGCCCAAGTGTTTTCAGAGAGCAATTCACAAGCTGTGACAAAATATCACAAGCTGCTTCTGCAGATTCCTTGCTACTGTCCACCTTAAAACAAAACAGATTTATTAGTTCAGAAAATACTGCATTGAACACGCTCTTTACAAAAAAAGCAGAGTAGAGCAGATGTACTTTTACTTTTTTTTCACTTTACTTTCTGAAACATGATTGCACAAAAACACACAAAACACTTCACTGGGAATCCACCAATGTAATTTTTTTTCCCCACAAAAAAGTACATACCAAAAGCCCAAGATAATTTGCTATACATTTACCACTCTCATAAGCAGTTTGGTAAAATTTAGCGTGGTGAGGACACAGCTAAACAATTTGTTCCAAGATATTTCATATCAAGCAATAAGTGCAGGTTCATTTGGTTCCAGAGCCCACCCCACTTCCTCTTTACATCCTTGCTTAACAAAATCCAGGAATTCTATAAACCCTTTACTGTGTGAAAAAGGTGATTCCTTTTACGATGGCTCATATCATAACAGACCTGCTGGAGAGTTAAGTGCATCATCATACGAACCTATATGACTGGGCCTTCATCATTAATACCACAGTAGAGATAGGATACTCAAAAAAAAAAAAAATCTTCATTATTCAGCTTGTTACTCAACTGAATCACTTGATGTGCCTCCAGTGGATTTCCCCCAACACTCAGATGTACTTTCCAAATAACCTCTTATATACAGTAGGTGTGACAACTTTGTAAACCTACAGAACAGTAAAAAGCTTAATCACAAGATCAATTTTAAGTCTACCATAAGCCATGCTACCTTGTCAGCAACTGATCTAAGTCTGATGAATGTTCATTTTCTAACCTAACACAAACTGCAAAACCTCAACTTTCAACAATCCAATCTTTCCTTGCCTACAAACAGTTCTAAGTTTTCAGCCTTGTCAGAGTAACAGCCAGTGTTACATCCACTTCCTTGCAATTATCCTGGCTAGTTAGTATTTCCTGCAATCTAGAGTTCATTCTGCAACACTGAAGGACAACTGAAGGAACATGTGCAAGAACTGACACAGGTACCACCCCACCAGTGAAGGAAATCTGAAATCCTTCAAAAACATTTGATGCAAAGCAACGTAGACTGGAGATAAACACTGGAAGGTGATTCCAACACTGCTATAAATTTTCTTTATTCAGACACTGACAAAAACCCTGCAAACCTTGTGATAACTAGCTTACCTTTGGTATCACATCAAGCAGTAGCAATACACGTAACGAGGCAGAGGTGCCCCAGCTAACCTCATGCTGGTGATTCCCACATTAAAACTGCCAGATCTCAAACAAACAACTAGTTTGTCCACCTTGCTGCAAAGTCATTTCCTTTCCAAATCTGTCACACAACTGATACATACGCAGTCATGACTGTTTCACAGCTCTTCCAAAACAGAGGGATATGTAGGCCAATGTTAAGACCAATGTAAAGGTTTTCATCTGCTGAAAATAATTCCATGATGTTAACAATGCCAATTACGACCAAATGGTATTTGTCAGCCAAGCACAATCAGTTGATATATCATCCTGTGCAAATACCATCTACCTTTTCAGTTAACTGAAATGCGGCTGTGCTGAGTAGATGCTATACATGGACTATCCCACAAAATTTAGTATTAAAACTGCTAGCTGCTTACTAGTAGTACTGAAGTCACATCTTGTGCATTAGATGTTTTCTAACCATGAATATTAGACCCAACTCTCCACAGGCTGTGAAATGCCCAATTTACGTATCTCAGTCAAACTTAATTCTGAGGCAGGAACCCACACAGACAGTAGTATCACAACTGCAGCATTTCTGCCCATTCACTGAGGCACAATTCTAAACCAGCTAAGATGTTACAAGAAAAAACAAACAAAGAAACAAACAAAAATCGCCACCTACTGGAATTAAGGCAATGAAAAGGTATGTTCAGAACTGTTATTCCAAGTTTTGGCCCTGAAAATACATCCAAATGAACTAGGAGACAACCTCTATGTCTATACGCCCATTTAGAGAAGCCATTTCTTCAGCACACTAGGCCTGAGAACAAGGCCTACGACGAGAGCTGACGTATTTCTTTTTACATAACTGTCAATCCTAATAACAAAAATAACATCATAAGCCTTCCTAACATTCAGTTATGTTCTTTATTTTTCAGCATGTTAAAATGTTTTTATCACAATTGTCAATTACTGCCTATCATCAGTATTTCAATTATTGACATAAATGAAATCATACTTCTCATGCTTTGATATTTATAAAGGTGAACCATCAAAGCTGTTTCAAAAGTATCAGAGACATCTCTTAAGATATTCTAAATAAAATGCAGAAAAAAGAAAAGAAGAACTATGTTTAGCAAATGCTTTTATTTTAATAAAATTACTTTCTAAAAGCCTCAAAAATACACTACCTTGAAGCTTACATACTGCAGGTGATTGGAATGCCTCTTTATTATTTGTTTGATTAGTTCAGGATGTGTAGCCCTCAAGTAAGACGTAGCTGGTTGATTCAGTTCAAACTCAAAACACCTCCAGAGATCAGGCATATGAAACACCTGGTTCCAGCTTCGGCAGACCTGTGACGCATGAGCACGATCCAGAAGGGGCAAGTATTGAAACACCTGCAGGATAATGTCTTGAAGCAGGTTTGCCCAGTCAGGACTCTGCACAACTATGGTTTTCTCATCTATAACCTTGTGTCTCTTGGATTCTTTCTCAGTTGTCTCTTCAGATGAACTGCTGTTGGCCTCATTAGTTTTTCTTCCTCGTTTCATTCTATAAAAATAATATGAAAAAGAACCCTATATATTTTTGTAAATGTAACAGAGATGAAAAGAACAATATTAATAAAAAACTGTGGAGGTGAAAAAGCATGTTTTCTGTAACCACCCTTTTATAGGGTTTCCCACACACACACACAAAGGAAAAAAAAAAAGTAATGAGTCAGTGGTAGTCTAAAAATAACATTACCACCTAAACATACATCTTTAATGTGACTTCTTTCATCATTAACAGTGATAATTCATTTACAAGTCGCTCCCCTTTCAGTGTTTCACTTTTGTGTTTGAACCTGTTTTTCTGCTTTGTTGATTATCACTCTACTTTCCTATTAATGGCAAGATATTCTCCTGAACAACTTTGTGAATACTGACATTCATGTTGCTCATACAGTCATACTTACCAGAAACATTTCAAACTGTGGAAGGCAAAAGGCAGGCAAGAAAGTAAATAAAGTCTGCAAACATTGCACCTTGCCCATTAATCTTTATTCCAGACAGGAAGAACTTTTTTTTTTAAACTTATTTATTCAAAAAAGGTTACTTCAACATGCATCTATTTCAAATCAGTGTCCTTAAAAACACGTTTCATCATGAACATCATTGTGCTTTCACTTTTCCAACTATAGTAAATAGGTTTTATGAAAGATTTCTAGTAATAGTCTGGAAGTTTCAATCTACAAAAAACATTTCTTCAAAATCATATTAAATTCAGCAAATCTGAGACAAAAGGTTCTCTCATTCTCAGTAGCATAAACTTCTTCCATAGTAGTCTCACTTACCCAAGTTCTACCTTATATCACATTATTAAAAAGGGAAAAACACCACCACTGTATACATCTGAAATGTATTTAGCACTGGGTGTTGATCAAAGTGTGTTCTTTTGTACATGCCAGCTTAAAATTGAATTTAGCATCCAATAACTTACTTTTAAAAGCCTCAATGCAATCCACATAATGCCCAAGGACTATGAATGAGACCTCACACTAAACTACAATGCACCAAATTCTAGCCTCTAAAAAGACAAGAAAATCCAGGGGTGGGGTGGGCTTGATATATATAAACATCCCCCAGCTCCCATGATTGCTATAAGATAAACATTGACTTCATACACAGTGAAATCATTCTGGTTTAACATTCAAGGACAATTACACATGTAAGATTATCATATGCCCAGTTCGTTTGGGATCTGGACAATTAATTTAGTTGCAGTACATAACCGTGAAAGTTCAGAAGTCTTTTTAAAAAAAAAGTTTAATATGCTAGACATACAAGTGACAATGTATACTGTTTATTATCCAATGCATCGTAGACTATTTTCTCAAAGCCAGCATCCCCTCACCTATCTTTGAAACACTTTAATCCTACCTACTCACAAGACAATAGCAAGATGGCACTAAAGATCTGAAGCTATTCATAAAACAATGCAAACAAACCTGAACATGCTGTCATGAGACACCGACAAACAGAATTTGTCTCTATTTTTTCCAACTTCATTTTTTAATCCCAGTAGCACTTGGATGCAATCATAAAAGGAAAACATGACTGAGCAAAAATCTCTGCTTGCTTCTTGAGAACTATTTACAGTGATTCACAGCTTGCGACAATTAGACTATGCAAAAGATGAAATCCTGCGCTGAAACAAGCTTTCCACCTTTGAAAGAATTCTGTTGCTGAGCCACTAAATTCACTGGCACAGAAGGAAAGCAAGAAAACTGAAGAGTGACAGAGAATCATCTGCAATTAACAAAAAGATGAAGGAACTGGATTTTGCAACTGTGAAAACTGAATAATTAAACTTAGTAACTAATCAAGAATTAGATTAGCAAATCCACTGAAAAGCTGTCATGTTTGTGTTTGAGATAAATGCTAATCATAGCCCAAGAATATTACTTGTAATAAGCTAGTCTGAATGAAACACAATATTCCTTTAAACTTCATGCTGAATGGATATTCCAAACAACTACAGCCAGGGTATAATGAGCAATCACCATATGCAAGCTATTCACTTGCCGAATTTGGGATAGTGTGTTTGATATCTTTAATTCCTTCCAAAGCCATCTTGTGTTAGTCTGTAAAAAACTACACAAGGTAACTGAACTTGGCTCTCCAAGTCCTCCTCTGCAGAGATCCTGCCTCATCTTTTGCCAGTAAGGTAATACACGTGCATAAGTTTTCTGGCTAGGTAGCCTACATTTATCGCTGTCTTAGGAGGTTAAGTTCTGGATTTTCTCCCTTACCACATTATAGGGACTATTGTGCACGTACAGTCGAGCTGATTCACATATACAGCACATTGATCACACACTGATCATTTCAAAGACATTTCTACACCTGAGACTTTTTTCCCCCCAGAAAAGACCAGGAGTGAACTGCCACCGACAAAACTATATGAATTTTTCAGCTGGAAAAATAACCTCCTAGACATGGCTGACAAAGTGGCCCAGGTCACAACAGCAAACTTAGAAGTTGCACCTCTGAGCTAACTTCAGTAAGTTCTAAGCAGCTAATATATGCTGGTTGCAGATCAAAACACACTCTTGAAGCTGTGTGATACTATGCAAAGTTTTTATAGACAGCCAATGATGAAAAGAGACAATAGGGCCATCACTAGAGCTATACTGATGATGAATTTCAGGTCACAGTCTTCCAAGACAGTAAGATGCTGTGTTCTCAGTGCCGTGGCTTGAAAATTACGGGATGGGAAAATAAATTTCCAGAAAACTTTTTTGTTACTTTTATCTTGGATACTCCTGTCATTGAAAAGAGAGAGTAATCATAAGTGTTCAAAAATATTTCTTTATGGAACTTTTTCAAAAGGGAAAAAAGTCTAAGCTCAAGACTAAAAAAAACCCCATTAATTTAAGAATTAGATGACTATTTGGTCATCTAATTTCTAATTAATTTAACTAATTTTTGTGATCTTGTTTCAGCACTTAATGTATTGGAATAGTTTTTTAAAAACATAACTGGTGTCAACCTCTTAACATGCCTAACAATAAAACAAATACAAAATGGAAAGAATGTGTATTTGCCTACAGAAGTTTGCAGAATCATCTAAAAATTATTTATTAAAAAAAAGGCCACTTAAGAGTGTAAACCTTTCTGCAAATTTAATATAGGAACAGGCAAATGCAATCAGCACTTGAGTTCACTTTGTTTTACGTATGTGATAGTCTAAAGACAGATATAAAATTCGATGCTAGCATATTACTGTATAGGTACAACCTATTTTTGGAACAATGATTGCTTATCACTTCTTATGACGCTTGAATCATCAATCTTGCTTTTAACTCTCTCTAACATACTCAGGACACACTTATCACTGATCAGTTTTTCCAAATTTCTGCTATAATCAACTTTGCTTTAAAATCGAAGCTCTTGATAGGAAGAAAGCGGGGGGGGGGGAAGAAAATACCCAACTCTACCAGGACAGAAAGCCGGGTGAAGTCAGGATGCCTGACTCCATAGCATTTTCCAAGTAAATTTCTCAACCTATTATAACAACTTGCTTCTGAACTCTGCGTTCTGAACTCCGCACCTGGGCACAACCCACGCTATCTTGCTTGCAATACAGTCACGTTCGCCCATCCTCACACAGCTCAGTCAGCAAGGAGGAGGAGCAGCAAAGCACATGCTTAACATTGTTTTTATTGCCGAGTAAGGTGCAGACAGAACACAATGTCAGTTAAAAAAAAAAAAAGCCGAACAACTGTGCACGGCTGTTTACATCCCAGTGATAACGCCTGTCCGCGAAGGAGCCTGACCGAGCTCCCCGTGTTGCTCGCACCTGAACTGAGGCTGTTCTAGAAACAGGAGTGCGTGCGGTAACAGGGGGACAAGCCCAAACAGGGGGCGAGTCAGACACAAACCTTATCCCTAACTGCCGCGAACAACCAGCTCCGCTGAAAATAATGCGAGATTTACACATTCATTACTGTTATTACGAGAAGGCTGCGAGGCAGCGACACTCTACGAATACCGACGGTAGGTTTTAAGCCCCGCTCCTCCCGCAGAAGCTTCACCTCAAGGTGGGCTCTTTCCGGCCCAGCCCCTGACCGGAGCGGGGCGCTGACAGACGACGGGCGGGCGCTCCGCTCCCGGGCAGGGCCCTAAGCCCTGCGCCCCTACTGCTCGGACCCCCTTCTCCTCCGTACACCAGCAGGGCAGCCGGGGACCAGAGAAAGGTCCTGCTGCGCCGCCGCCCACCCCCTTCCAGCCCCTTCACCTGGCGGCTCCCTGCTGCGCTCCGCATTAACCAGGACTCGGGCCGCGCTGGCGCCTCCGCTCCGACCACATCAGCTCCCTCCGCCGAAGCCGACCCCAGCGCCTTCTTCGCTCAGCACTCCGTCCCCTCCCGTCCGCGTCGCTGTTTCCCTCCCTTCCTCCCTCACTGTTTACTTCCCAGCAGCGGAAGCGACGCAAACCAGCCAAAATGGCGGCGGGCGGGCTGCGAAGCTATGCGGCCGTTCCGCCCCTCCCGCCCCGCGAGGCGGTGCGAGCGAGGCGTTTGGGGGCGGTTACCCGCCGTAACGGCCGCCGTGCGGCAGGTCACAGAGGCGGGGGCGGTCTGTGCTCCTCGGTCTCGCTGAGGGGCAGCTGGCTCGTCCTCCCGTCCTCTTCCCACTTGCCCGGCTCAATGTTAAGGGCCTCCTGCCTTGGTGAACGGCTCCGAGGCGGGCAGGCTGTTGCCTCGCCTGGCTGCTGAACTGCGGGGTGGCGAGGCCCCGGCTGCCTGGAGGCCTCTGAGGTGCTCGGCAGCCAGGGAAAGGAGCAGTGAAAACCTAGGAAAAAATACCGGGGGTAATAGTGGTAAAGGAGGTGGATCTTCATCACTCATAAGAGCCAATTATCTCACAGTTAAGTTTATTGGAAATAGCCAGATGTGATCTAATGCTGTTCCCAAGCTTGAAATGGCTTTGAAAAGGGGTAACAGTTCTTCAGTGATCTCGCACATCGCCATCCTGGAGTTCTTTGAGAAGCTCTTTATATTAAAAAATTCTTCAGCAGCATTTTCTTACATACTTAAAAGTCTGTTAAAAAATAAGCTTTTTTTCCTCTCAGTTCTACGTTTTGTTTCTTGAGATTATTGGTGGGAAAAAAATGACTTGCATAGAGACAGAAATGCTCTTCAGTAAGACATGTTTATGTTAATTTTGAATTTATGTGAGAGAATGATCTTTTTTTCTGGAATTCATAATGTCTTGAGACATTTACTACAGCTCAGACGTTATAGTTCTGCATGTATTTATAGATCTCCAACCAGCCTTCAGCTTTTTGGGAAATGCATTAAATGCAGTAAAAGTCTGGAGATAACAGGTGGTTTATCACCTCACGTTGAACATCTCAGCTTGTAATAGCAAATACATCACTGTGGCTTTTTCAGTTACACAGAAGAGCTGCACAAACCTTGGTAGATAATGAGCTGTGTTTATGGCTGAAGCCAATACCGTCAAGAAAACTGAAGTAACTGTTTCGCTGTCCCCACCTGCAAATGTTTGGTGCCTTCCATTCTCACTGTTTAGGAAGTCTCCTTTCAGCCCAATATTCTTGTTCATAACAGCTGGTTCTCTAAAGGTGGGAAGATAACAGCCCCCAATTGTAGTTTCTGGTAATGACAAGTTACATTTGCAAGGACGTAACTTGCAAGCTGCTGGAGGTGCAGGAGAGAAAGGTGAACTTTTGGGTCAGACTTGGGGAGAAGGATCTATTGCTTATCAATGAACGCGGAATGAGCAGCTGACATTTCTTCTGGTCACCTCCCTTACTGTTTTCAGGCAACATTACACTGATGATGTGATGTGACTGATCCATGTCATGTGAGGTCAGTAGAAATCTCTTTTCACTGAGATTAGTGCTCTGGTGAAATTCTGGTGTGTACAGGAAAAAAAAAAAAAGGAACATCTTGTGGCAAAAAAAAGAAAAAATCTTTTCTGGATCTGTGTAGAAGTCTCAGAAGATGTAACAGGGCTGCAATTTCATTATTTTGAGGTAACATTATTTTAAAACCCCTAATGTGTTACCTGTGTTTAGATGTATTGACTTAGTAGCAGAGACTTATTGTAGTGCTTCATGGTTTTATTTTGCTGCTTGATACTTGGAGTAAACAAAATTTGCATCAATGCCTGTGCCCTTATTTGCTTTGTTGTAATTGCTTGTGTATGTTTTAGGAGTAGAAGAGGACAAGTGCAGAAGGAGCTCTCTGCATCACCCTAGATGGTATGGAGCAGCCAAAATTGGCATGAAAGGGTGCTGCAGCAGATCCAAATCAGGCCCTGGACATGGTGCAGAGCACTGCTAAAAGTGTCTATGGTGTCAGTTGGCACAACATGAGACTGAGGAGATTACCAAAATTGAATAAAATAAAACCTATGGTGAGTCCCCTGCAGCTAGCTCTGGCTTAGCTGGTAGGCAAAACCACACTGTTTGTAGAGCTCTTGGACTCTTGAGGTAGCTGCAGCTGAGAGAGATGGCAGCAGGTTAAGAAGGGTCCAAGTAGCAAGGGTGGGAAGACAACATTCAGAGGTCTGGGCTGATCTGTGAAAGAGCTATGTGGTTGCCAGCTGGGGCAGGGCACCTTAAAGCTTAGGTTAGTAACTTGAAAATCTTTAACAGAGATGTTAGGTGGTTCATTGGGTGGTTTCTCTGCCTTATTTATCACTTAACTAAAAACAGAGGAGTTTTTGAGAGAAACATATTTTAAATTATAAAGGTGAAGTTATTTTTATTTGTATATACTTTTAGTAGTACCAGAAAAAGTCCAGGGGCCTGTACTGAGCCCTGTTATGCAAGAACGAGACTATTGAAGACACTGCCTTGTTTGGGGTTTTTTTTTCCCCCTAAGGGAGAAGCTCTCTTACGTTTTGGAGAGTCACTCACTTATGGCAGAGATTTGAAGCAGTCCTCATTATAATCATGTGAAGATGAGGAACAGCCCATAGGTGCCCTTCCGTAAAAGCCAAGAGAATGATAGCTAGTAACAGCTTAGCTTCTACTGGGAGATCTCACGACGTCAGGCTGAGGCCATACTGGTACACCTCTTCTTATTTCAGCTGAGAGACTACCTGTCTGATGAAGCCTGCAGCAACATTGCAACCACGAGGTCTGATGGTAAATGCTACAGATTTTAGCACTGAAAGTCTCATCTGTGCTGATTTTCTGGCTATATTGAAGTAACCCTGAAGTGACTGTACAGCAGCTGTGCTCCACCGTAATAAACCTGGCTTGCATCTGGCTAGGAAAAAAATTCAGAGGGGAAAATAATAGAAGCAGTTGGAAGACAGTTAAGTCACAATAAAATAGACCAAATCCAGCTGTGATGAAAGTATGCAAGGCTTGCAGTGCATGAGTAGCCCACTCCAATTTAATGAAAATACAGGCTGTGAAAAATATGGGGAGATTAGTGTGATGAGTCAGTGGCTGAAGGACCTGTTCTAGGCTTCCTGTTCCAGTCTTATCCCACAGCAGACTGTGCTGAAAAAGGAAAACAGAACTTGTTCTTTAACAATGCAAAATTAAGTTATTGTTTTTCAGCAATGGGTATCATCAATCATTAGGGAAACTTCCCTTTTTTATTCTCTTAATAATTGTCTACACAGGAAGATCTTCTAGGGAGAGGGAAGTGCTTACATAGAATCATAGAATCATAGAATGGCCTGGGTTGAAAAGGACCATAGTGATCATCTAGTTCCAACCCCCCCGCCATATGCAGGGCTGCCAACCACTAGACCAGGCTGCTCAGAGCCACATCCAGCCTGGCCTTGAATGCCTCCAGGGATGGGGCATCCACGACCTCCCTAGGCAACCTGTTCCAGTGTGCCACCACCCTTTGGGTGAAAAACTTTCTCCTAATCTCTAACCTAAACCTCCCCTGTCTTAGTTTAAAACCATTCCCCCTTGTCCTATCACTATCCACCCTTGTAAACAGTCGCTCCCCCTCCTGTTTATAGGCTCCCTTCAAGTACTGGAAGGCCACAATGAGGTCTCCCCGGAGCCTTCTCTTCTCCAAGCTAAACAAGCCCAGTTCCCTCAACCTTTCCTCACAGGAGAGGTGCTCCAGCCCTCTGATCATCTTAGTGACCCTCCTCTGCACCCGCTCCAAGAGCTCCACGTCCTTCCTGTGCTGGGGGCCCCAGGCCTGGACACAGTACTCCAGATGGGGCCTCACAAGAGCCGAGTAGAGGGGCACAATCACCTCCCTCTCCCTGCTGGCCACCCCTTTTTTAATGCAGCCCAAAACACAGTTGGCTTTGCGGGCTGCAAGCATGCACTGCTGGCTCATATCCAGCTTCTCGTCCACCAGGACCCCCAAGTCCTTCTCCGCAGGGCTGCTCTCAGTTTGTATAAATACCTGGCGTTGCCCCGACCCGAGTGCAGCACCCTGCACTTGGCCTTATTAAACCTCATTAGGTTTACACGGGCCCACTTCTCCAGCCTGTCCAGATCCCTCTGGATGGCTTTCCTTCCTTCCAGTGTGTCGACAGCACCACTCAGCTTAGTATCATCCGCGAACTTGCTGAGGGTGCACTCGATGCCATCATCTGTGTCATTGATGAAGATGTTAAAGAGCACCGGTCCCAAGACGGACCCCTGAGGGACACCGCTCGTGACCGGCCTCCACCCTGACACAGAACCATTAATCATAACCCTTTGGCTGTGTCCAGCCAGCCAATTCCTAATCCATTGTACAGTCCATCCTTCAAATCCACACTTCTCCAATTTAGAGAGAAGGATGTGGTGAGGGACCATGTCAAAGGCTTTGCAGAAGTCCAGGTAGATGACATCCATCGCCCTTCCCCTGTCCACCGAAGCCGTCACTCCATCATAGAAGGCCACCAGATTGGTCAGGCAAGATCTGCCCTTGGTGAAGCCATGCTGGTTGTATTATTACAATATATTAATATTACAATATATTAATATTACAATATAATAATTATTACAATATTATATTACTTATTATAAAATAAGTATATATTATCTATCACAAGAAAGGCCTTATAGAACAGGAGCTGAAACTCGCCCATTTTCAAAAAGTAGCTGTAGGAAAAAAGGGTCCTTAAAACAGAGGGCCTTAACTTAAGGCCTCATGGCCACAGCAGAATAAAAAGCTAAAACTAAGGACAAGTGACAGCAGTGTAGAGTGTTGCGTGCAACAGGCTGGTTACTTGATATCGTTAATCATACTTCTGTAAAAGCTGGGGACAATTGATTTAAAAGGTTCCTCAAAACTCACTGTCTAAACATTATTTCTGTCTGTAGAGTCTATAGTGATTCTTCCCTGATGAATCTCTCAGATGGTTTCTTCATTTGTGAAAACTAGTGTATCACTCTGCTATATTTTGTAAATTGCCATTTGCTGGATCATCTCTGATATAGGAGTATCCTGGCTTGGCTTTGGCTAGGAGTTCATACAAATGGGCTGAATGTGCTGAGTTGTGCAAGTGGCTGTGCAGACAAGAACTGAATGTTTTCATGGAATGGACCATGGATCACCAGTTGACAGGAGAATAACTGCTGGAAAGTGGTAGCGCCATCTCACTGATAGGTTGACCTGTCAACATCCTGTTAGAGGAGCTTTTTGGTTTACAGGAATTTTCTCTGTGTTCTGTAGGTGTTCCTGCAAATCGCTTCAGCTGTCTCTGCCGGTGGGTGATGAGTTAACATGATTACCAAGCTAGCAGTGGTAAAGTTAAACTCCCAATCAGGTCTACTGCTAAGAGGGGGCTGGCATTTGTATTAGGGTTGGCCTTGGTACCAGGGCACTGAAGGAGGATACCTTATGTAGCATGTCAAACAGCTCCTGCACGGACACCTTAATGCAGGTTTTCAAATATGGGTCCAGGACCTTGTTTCTAACTCTTGTGTTGCAGCACTGGGGGAAAACCCTATGTATTATTCATCAATTCTTTGACTATACAACTGTGCTGGAAGAAGAGATCCAGTGTCCCGCCAGTAGACACCTATTCATGGGACATGTCAAATTCAGTCAGCAGTAAGGCACTTGGGAGCTTGCCAGGATGTGGGATTTGGGTGATGGGGAGGTATGTAGTTGTGCCCAGCCTCCATCAGGAGAGAAATAAAGACTTATGGACCGAGGCCATATGACGCCATACCAGGAGTATGGGAAAACCCAAAGGTGTAGAGGTAGGGACAATAGTCTTGAGTGACAATGTCTTGAACTGGGATGTTGTTGCTCAAATCCTGTTTGTATTGGGGAAAATGGGGATGGAGGTGGATGCAGGTGCAGTGTATCATCTTACATTATGTGTATTGCAGCAAAACCTATAGGGGTAAGTTGCATTTATCCTGTACTTGGGATCATCTCCTGTTGCTATTAGTGCTCCTTGACAGAGTCCACTGGTATGAGCTGCCTCCAGACAAGTGCTTCTAAAGTGTTGTTCAGGTTCACCAGTTAAGTTTCTACGTCTTATTGTTAGGAATCAGCATTAGGATGGCAAATTACTGCTAGTGGACTATACCCTGCCCATCATACTGAACTGCCTGAATCTCTAAGCACTCTAAGTGACGTGACAATGCTGCACACGTGGCCACAGTGGAGTATGCATTCACTGCATGTGCCAGTGTGTTTCATGCCATCCTTTCCTCTCCTGGCTGCTCAGATGGAATGGATGGTACAGGAGAGACTTAGGGGAGAGAGAGACTGGGTGGAGTGGGAACCCTTTCCAGGGCAACTGACCAAGCAGAAAAGATAAACAATGCAGAGGCAGATGTACACAAAGCCACATCATGCTGTCTCGGGAGAGGAATATTCCTGAAGGAACAGAAGGGGAGGTGGAAATACTAGCTGAGAGCTAATGTGGGCCAAGGATGCTGAGATCACCTGGCCCATCACCCAAGCAGGGAGCTCCTCCCATACCAAGGAGTGGTGCTCATTCATGGCAATAGCTACAGCGCTAAAAGCCGAGCTATGAGCAGATGGCTGCATGAGGATTCGTTAAAAAGGGAGCAGTTTGGCTAAAGGGCACAGCCCTGACTGACACTCTGTGGGGCAGTGTGCTTTTCTGGGGCCTCAGGTGGAGTATTAATGGGCTGCAAGTAGAGCTACAGCTTCAGCACCATTGCCATCCCTGGCAGATGGAGCTCCTGCAGGGTGGTTTGCTCCTGTGCCACGTGTAATCGAGGAAGTCTGCAGGTACAGCCCTGTGTTGGTGACTTTATGGAGGTCAGAACAAACTGGAGCTATAAATAACTGACCCATGGATGCTGTATTTGCCATTCTGGTATTGTCTACCTTGTAGAGCCTTGTTTATTGTCCAGTTTGACTTACAGATAAGTGATATGCTCTAGGTGGAACAAAAAGTGCAAGTAGTGACAATGGAAATGGTGCTTGGTGTCTGTTAGCTGTTACACCATTACCCAGGGAGGATGGCACAAATGGTTATCCCAGTGGGCTGCAGAAGGGAGTGGGGGTGTAGAAGCAATGCCAAGATGGTGATAGCAAATGGCACCGTGTGTGCTGCTCAGCAACTAACCCAAAGCAAGTACTGTTTAAGGTTTCAGCAGACAAACCCCTATTAAGTACATCATCTTACAGCTTACATCCAAAGCGACTGAATTCAACAAGCAACAGACAGCCTGCGTGAAACCTTGTGGCAAGAGCACAGAGCACCATCTCAGGTGCCTCCTCAATCCCAACAAACTGTGGAGGTGGCCATTACCTGAGAAAACTCACTGGTTAGCTTGTGGGGGACATCTTTGGGCGATTATCAATGACTCATGATGCCTCATTGCACCTAATTGCTGTGTTATTGATGGTAATCAGTTTGTTCTGTATTTCACTATGTCCATGTGGGTATACCTAGTGAAGAGCCTGCCACCTGGAGTGCTTGGTAGTTCATCACTACTAGACCCTGAGAGCAAAAGCAGGGGTCGGACAGCACAGCCCTGCCAGTGTGCCTTGGGCTGAGGGACACGGGGCATCTGCGGTACAACTACCACACTCTCAGTCACCTGCAGTGTCTGGCGTGGGTTAAGGAGGGGGCTATGGCAAAAAACCTGCAAAGTTTGAGTTATATCCCAAATGACTGTGTGGTCCTGAAGCTCCCTAGCTAACCTCTGTTGAGGTGAAACAGTGAACTAACTTAGTACGATGTGATTAATGAAAACTGTTTCACGAGGACCAAGATTGTCAAGCTCTGACGGTGACTGGTTAATTGTCTGTGCCTTGTTCACTTTTACTGTTCATTTTGTGCTCAGTGGGTGGATACACCCGTGAAGGCTTAAGCTGTTTGTAAAGTAATGATATATGATCTAAGTGGGAGTACTGTGGCCTCGCCTTGGCCAGGAGCTGAGTTCGGTCTGAATTAGCTGAGTGTGTGAGCTGTGGTGAACAGGGCGGTGCAACCAAGAACCGAGTATTTCCATTGCGTGGGCTGTGGATCAACAGCTGACAGAAAAGCACGTGGGACTGCTGGAAAGGCATACAGCAATCTTATTGTGGACTGATCTGATTAGTGGCCTGTGCTGGCATCTGGCTGTGATCAAGCAGTAGAGATAGGTGCAGGGGGAGATGGGGTGGCATGAATGTCTGACACAGTGTAGGAGTGGAGTGTCTGAGGCAAAACCATTACGTGTGGGAGCTGAGCTCTGCCCAAGAGCCTGATGCTCACACTCGGCCATGCCATCTCCCCAGAGTAGTAACTGGGGATGGTCAGTCGTGTGTGAGAGGAATGTTTCCCTCCCACTGCCTATCCCTCACTCAGTCCACTTAAACTGAACATGGCAGTGTCATGTCCTTTCCCCACTGTAATCTTAATTTCCTAAACTAATACTCATTAATCTAAAATGAAAGAGAAGACTGGAAAATTAGAATTAATTTTATAACTATGGTGCTACACTCAAGATATTTTCTAAAAAGGATAGTGGGTCAGACACCTCTCCTCTTTGCAACTTATTCTTCTAGAATTTAAGACCCACAGGGACCTACGTCAAGAACCTATACATAAAGATACAAACCACTTCAGATGATGTGCATTAATCTTCCACTGTGGCTAAATTGTCTTTTTTCAACATATTTTTTGGGCAAAAGTTTTCTTTTTGTATTTTCTTTTAATGATTTATCATCAAGTCAGTTTACAATTAGAAAGATGACTTAGACATTAGGAAGAAATTTTTCACTATGAGGGTGGTGAGACACTGGAACAGGTTGCCCAGAGAAGCTGTGGATGCCCCATCCCTGGAGGTGTTCAGGGCCAGGCTGGATGAGGCTTTGAGCAACCTGGGCTAGTGGAGGGTGTCCCTGCCCATGGCAGGGGGGTTGGAACTTTATGATCTTTAAGGTCCCTTCCAACCCAAACCATTCTATGATTCTATGAATAAGATTTCTATTACAGACATGTAATCCATGACCTGGGAACATGGAAGTGCTGAAATCCCTGGTGTAAATGCAGCCATACCTTTTATGTACTGGTTGACACTTGCATTATGAATGCTTAAAATAAGGTTCCTTGTTGTGTGCTTACACAGGAAAAAAAAATCTCCCTTTTTGTAACATCTTATATTGGCTTTAAAATGGTACACTGGATTTGGCAGCTCCAGGTTCTGCTGTGTGTCTCCTCAGCTGTGTGTGGTCAGCCAGGAAGAGCAGCAGTGCCCACCCTGACTCGGGTGCTGCTCCTCCTGCTGCCCCACCACACGGCAGCTCTGCTTCTGCACACTCGGGTGCAGGAAGAGGCTCCTAAAATGGAGAAACAGTAGCCAGAAAGCAATGGAAAGAGAAAAATGGCTTGTCTGTGGTGGATTAGGACAGAAATCAGCAGCTGAGAGTCCTAGTGAAGAGCAGGGGGGCAGTGACATGAGGTTTTGAGTGTAGACGAGAAGTAGGGAGTGAGGAAGAGGGTGGGCTGTGAAGGAGAAATGTATCTGAATAGTGTGATAGGGAGATCCTTAATAAATACACTTGGCTCTGCTTTCTTCCACACTCTGTCCGGTGTACACCCTTTTGTACTCAAACCACTGGTTTAATACCACTGGTATAATCCAAATTTACTGCAGGACCTCCCAACTAATAGGTATGGTAGTTCTGATAATCCTACAGCATATTTCTTGTATGAGTAGAAGAGTCCTTAGAACATAATTCTCCATCTTTATTCTACATCTACCATTCTGAAGTGACACTGTTCACAGGCTGCAGATACAGGATCATCAAGTATTGAATGAGAAAATTACATTTTCAAATAAAGACACTTAGTCTGCTTAAGGTCCATAGTAGGTCTCCAGGAAGTATCTGGCAATATTAAAATACAAACTGTCAAACCTCAGGCCACAATGTCTACCCTTCACCTACCAGAACGAGCAAGGACTATGCTGGAGGAAGGGCCGATAATGCTTATGAAAAAAACCCGTGAACCAGGGAACATGGACCCACAAACATGAAAGAACATTTCAGACTTTGACCTTTTACTCTTTGTATCTCAATACCCTCTCAAAAAAAATATGCCTTGGTGCTGAAAGTTGTAATGTTATGGGTCCAAAACATTGCTTCTGCTTCAGACTGCAGAATAGGTTGTGGTGACTTAACTTTAAAAATACACATTGTTGACATCTATATCTGAGCTATTCAGGTGGCTTATGTTTTACATGGAGAGGAACCACATCCCACAAGTGCCTGCCTCTCCCCACTGAAGATCAGTACGTCTGAGGTAAACACCTACAGTATGGACATAACTTGTACAGGTGAGTCATACTCTCTGCTTCTGTAAGTGAAGTACAATGTTGGAAGATTCTTGACTCTTCAAGATGCTGAATAAAAACAACACCTTGGCTTCCTCCTAACACTCAAATAGAGGGTTTAATGTGATTTTAAATTGTTGGTGATTTTCTTGTGGAATGAAGGGCTTCATTATTGCAGGTACAGGACTAATCTTTCTCTTGCCTTCTTGTTATTCAAATTAAGTTTTATTGTCTACCTTTTCCTTCCCATTATTCATCTGTTGTAAATTGATTTTGTCTCTTTTTTTTTTTTAATATACAATTCCTGACTTGGCCAAGTGGGCTGCTTAGTACAAGTCAGATCCTTTGCTTGCACTAGGATAGCTGCTGGCTGTGATCTTAGTATAGTTGGTTGTTCTAAAGATAACATCAGCTCCTCTAATTTTTTTTCCTTTACACTTGATTCCTACAGGATCTTACCTAAGACTTCTGTAAATTTACTGTAGATATCTCTCTTTTCCTTTCAGAATCATGAATGTTGTCACTTCACATCGTCATTTTCATCTAAACTGCCTTTCAGTCAAATCAAATCTAGTAAAGCTGCCTTTTCATTGCTTTCTCTACTTCATAGAGCATACTTATTTCGAATATATTCCAAGAACTTGCCAATCAACCTATCTCCTGATATGCATCTTTCCAAATAGATACCCACTAGTTAAATTCCTCAGTCACAAGTTCAGTAGTTTGGATGACTGTTGTTCAAAAAAAGGATGCGGCATACTTCTTTGCAAGTCCAGTGCAAGCCCTACGTTTGACAACCTTTGTCTCTATGCCTCCAACTTCTCCCAACTCCAGCATTGCTACTGTGAATAAGATAAATTGTACTTCAGAGGTGTGTGTTTTTCCCGAGCTATTCTGAAGTGAAGACAGACATGTACATTACAGATGTCTGAAGTTAGGTGAGATGTATCCCATGGTTCCAGTCCAATCAAGGTCTTCTGACTTATCTGGATGCCATTTACCAATATCTCAACTGTGAGAGCAGTCATTCATGTCTTCACTTGATGTTGTAGTTTGCTTTTCACTATAGAGGAGCAGAGGACTTGGGACTTTTATTAAATTAACATTTTGGGATTCACAGCAAAAGGCTGTTTGTCCTAAAAGTGGGGGTGATATTTTACTAAAGAGTCTTAATAACTGATAAGACTAATTTAAAATGCAGTCTTCTTTTATGTTTTAAAACTTTGTTGGGAATTGAAATGGAATACAATGCTTTGTATGAATGCTAGTCCATTTATCCAGCTTTTTTTTTAAAGATTTGAGCAGTGCTCTTTATGTCTTAAGTACTTCCATAATCATCAGTTTACCCAATAAACTTTCCTACGTTTTAAAAAACCTGCTAAAATAATTACAAGAACCTCTTCCCTCCATTTTAAAAAACATTTCTGAAAATAGAGGCTTACACATTCATTAGATTTTCACTGTATAAAAATGTACAGTGGTTTTATTGACATGTACATTCCATTATGTTTACAGCTGCAAGATATGAGGCACACTCAGTATTGCACTTCATTAAAATTTCAGGCTCAAACATAACCCAGAAGTTTAAATGAAACTGCTGTTGTAATTTAATAATTCTTATACAGGACAAACATTGATACCTTTATATACAGCATGATACTTGTTACATTTATGCCTTCCTAACACAGGTTTTTTTTTAATAACAGTCTAGGAAATAAACCAGAATATTCCTCTTTCCCATGTGATGCGTTACAATTGTACAAGATTACAAAAAATCAGTATACAATAATCAATATTTTTTTCCCCTGAAAGCCAGCATCATTCATAGTCCACAGACACACAGATCCTTTAATAGCAATTATTTATTTGTAAATGTCCAATGTTTCCTAGCCGATGACTGCAATGGCCACATGCAAACACCTCACAAGTTTTGATGTCTTGGTTCAAAAAATGTCAATATCTCGCAGCAAGAATTATGTACATGGTATTTGGCATCCTTCTTGCACTGTAAATTGTTCCTTGTACCTGGGTTATGAAATGGTCCCGTCCTCATCCCAGCTGGACTTTATTTTCAGGACACTTGAGGGATGAGGGCACCTGTTTTGCTCCGGTAAAAAAAAACTGCTAGTCTAAAATGTGTGAGCATTTCTGCAAACCCCACAACCCAGAGCAAATTCTTCACCAGTGGGTGGATGGACAACATGAAGTGGACATTCTGTTCCTTCAAGTTGTTTACCTTTGGGACCTACAGTGAATGTAAGGGTAAGGGGAAAATAAAATAAAATATTAATGCTTGCAGACTTGATGTAAATAAACATATTTTACACTTCCTCAATACCCATGCTAAGTGAAGGTAATATGTCTATAATATGAACTTATATGGCATCAAAAATGAAGGCTTAAGAAACAACAGATAAAAAGGTACTTTCACATAGTCAAATTCAAGCAAGAAGTCTCCAGGCTTAATAGGCCAAGAGAAAAAATGCCATTCAATTAGATCTTGCAAAACATGATCAAGAACTGTTAGCTCCTTAAAACAGTTATGTCAAAAGTTGAATTGGTGTTTGAAAGGAAGAAAAAGAAAAAAAGGTTAAACTGCCATATAATTTAAAATAAATCAAATTCAAAGTAAAAAAGGCAAAAAAGCTCATAGGGTGAATCACAAAGTAAGTTTCATCTCATTAATACTGTGGAAGAAATTACCACAATCTAAAAGCGAAATCAGTAAGTATGAACGAGAGTTACACCCCACAGTAAAAAAAAAAAAAAATTCATTCTGAAGTTATCAGGAATCGTTGTGTTTATTTTCTTTTTTTACTTATTTCATGTAAACATCTTATTAAAAAAAACCTCACTTTTTTTTTCAACAGCAAGATAAAGAACATGTTTTACTGAGATCTAATCAATGGCACGTGAAGTCAGAAGTGAAGCGACTGGCAACAGTTTGCACATGACAGGTAGCTAAGTACAGGTATATAATTTAATCCGATTCAATATAATTGTGACACATGTCACATCTGGAGTCTGAATTGGTGTAGTTAAATTGAAATGCCTTTCTGTATCGGGTATCTAATGGTTAAAAGATCTGTGTGATGACACTGCCTGTTTTATTTCCAGAAAAGCAAAAAATAAAAATCATGCATAGAACAAACCCTTCCTAATATTATTCAAGATACTGAATTTAAAGTTTGTACGACTGACCCTGTGATTTTCCTAAAAATCACCAGCAAGAAAAGATAAGAATATCAATTATAACTAATTACTAATCTCAGAATTCAGTGTGGTAAATTTGCTTTATTAAAATACTACCTGCAGGACAGTGTGGGAGTTCTTCTTTCGGGATGCTTGTCATTCTTTGGAAATCATCATGGCAAGCATTGCAAAAATGCGTTGTCCCAAAACAGAAAAAAACAGCAACCGAACAGCAGTAGCGGCATTTGTATTCTAAGAAATCCGTACCGTGTTTGGGACACATCTAAACAAAAGAAAACAAACACCTATAAATGAAGTAGCCATGCTGTAATGATCCGAACAAATCATTTCTATGTTCTGTAGTATATATTAACATTATACAATACATATAAGTACAAATTACTGTGAATTATTGTACAGCTCAGGTACTTGGGAGCTTTAGAATGAAATAAAACTATTAATGCAAGTTCTTTACTTACCTGAGCCCTTGAAACATCAGAGCATGCACCACAAATAAGCTCTCTTGGATCATAGTCATCTCCTTGTCCAGCCTCAGCATCACAACGGGCTTCGCCACCAAAATATGCCTAAATTTCATATAGGAACGATTGGACATTAAACCAGAGACAACTATTATTTTAACAAATTCAATTTGTAAGGGGAAAATGATGAATAAGGTTCATTTGTGTAGTCTCCGCTATTCTGATAACTCGACTCTGACTCTAGATACATGGTTTTGACTTACTAAGATACTGTCTCTCAATCTCAGGATAAACAAGACCAAAAATTGTGCAACATACTCTGGTCCATGCAAGTGGCTGAAAGGCTTTTGAAACAGTATTTGGATGAACTGTATGTAAGAAAGACAGGTCTGAGGCTGAAGGCAGCAGAGAAACATTCTACCAGGAGGGCTTTTTACTAGCAAAAGGAGTTTTTCTGCTCATGTGGGATCCCTTATAATTAGAATTTTGCTATTTTATACAAATTCATTCTACTTTCTCATCTTCTTCTACCAGGCCACACCGGGCACAAAACCACACCAAGTAAGACTGCCAGCTCTGATGGATTTCCTCATATACTGCAGTGATTTCACATAGAGTGATGAGGTGAGACAATGGGCAGCTTCTTTGCTTCCTTTGTTACCATGCTGTTAACTAATTAGACACAAAAATTCCTGCTCTCAGCAATTATCACCTTTTTGCAGTGATTGTAAAAGGATAGGGAAAGTGGTTTCAAGGCAACTATAAGGAAGGAAAAATTTTAGAAGCCCACCTTCCCCCAGAATCTGCAGACTAAAAAGAAAAGGGAGAGCCCTATGGAATGTATGTCAGGGAACTGGTTAGTAGGTTGAGGTAAACAGCTGCTGAAGGAAGGAAAGAAGTTAGAAATTAGATAGTTGAATGTTGCTGCTCAGACGTCTGGACACAGTACGAAAGGGAATAACAAGATACAAGGGAAGGGAAAAGGGCAATAAGAAAAACACTGAAATACTGAGTATTAAATACTGGAAAGAAAGTGTAATGAAAAATAGGGACAGGAATAAGAACTGGAGAAAGTCAGATTAAAAAAAGAAATTATTTTTTGTAAGGAAGGAAAAAAGGCAGTAGGTAAATTGCTAAAGGATGAGTAGTAACAATTGATTAACTTTGGGAAGAAGGAACAAATCTGAGCTGAGTAGCTCTGTCGTAATGAGCTAGAGGGATTTATTACTGCTCTTCTTTAGCATAGGGAAGTTAATAGTTTCTCCTCTTATTTCCAAATTGTTCACTTCCATTTAATAAAAAAATTACTGGGGTTTCCCTTGAAAGTTTTTTCATGAATTTTCCTTATTCCATTCATTCCTAAGGCAAAAAGGGAAAAGATGTGATCAAGATGGGCACTAAAATCAGCTTCAGATGAAAGAAGCAATGGGAGGGGTTCAGTGATTATCCAAAATTTCTCTAACTACAGATAAAGAATGTTTCTCTCTTCTCTGATGGTGCAGAAACCAGAGGCTGTTGTGTATACATTTTCTGCCTTCTGGATAGATTTCATATTCTCAACCTGAAGAAAACTGTACCCATGTGGCCCAGAGTCCATCAGGCTAGACCAGACCCCTCTTTCTGCTCCTTTCTCATTCTTCTAACACTTCTGGCCATCATCTCCATAGCTGCTGCACTTCAAAGGCACTCAAGATGCTAAGATCTGAACTTAGCCATAATCAGTTAAGGATGGCAGAGTCTCCTTATCCCCATCCTGAACAACTGCACTATAATGAACCAAAATTAGATAAGACTCTTCCCATCTTTTGAGACTATCACTGGGGAAAACCACACCAATAGGCTTGTGATAGTGGTGATTTTTCTGCCCCAAAGTCAGTTTACTGCAGTTTCAGTCAACTCCAACTCGGGTAAAAGTAATTTTAAGTGGAATCTTAGTGAAGAACTCTATATCAAATAGTCAGGATGAAACCTATGGCTATTCTATTTTAATGTTAATGTAAAGTATGGGTTGGAAGTGGGACCAAGGGATGGTTGGTGTTCTAACACAGTTATCTGCACATTCTTCTAAGAAAGCTGGCACCTCTATACACAATATATTAAATATATTCCATTCTTTAAGAAATTACTTTTGAAACTATAACATACATTTAATTTGAGAAAGTACTCATCATCATACCTTTTTGCACTTGTAGCAAACATAGTAAGCATATCTGTTCATAGCATAGCCAGCTGGGTCATTATAAAATCTAACACCTGGTGTTGTGATGGCCTCACTCTTGTGCAGTCCTTCATACTCCAATCTCATTAACGCTTTTCTCCTTACATCTTCATAGAGTTCTTTGATTGGATCAAGCAAATCCTTTAATACTGTATGATTGATTTTGTTCTGAAATAGAAAACTGATTAAAATATCTTGCACCTTTATTACAGCTGCTGTGGTAATTTGTATTATGGTCAAATAGTGTAATGATGTAACAAACCTAAAAGCTCAGGCAATGGAGATTTTAAAAAATGGCTGATATAGTGTATGCTTTATTTACTGCAAAATTAGTATGCAGGAATGCTTCTTATATGACCTTTTGTTGTATGAAACATTCACCAAAGCACAGGAATATTCTGATCATATGTTTTCTCTACTTTTGGTCCTTTTTGACTTACTGCTTAGCAATTAATATTAATGACTGATAGTCCTGTATGCTAGGTCTTTATAATTTAATAGTCACAAACTATTGCCAGAAATTACAGAAATACAACATGAAGGAAGAATCAAAGCATGCAGAAATGTCTGACCATTCACAAGTTTCATAGTCCTAGGGTTTTAAGGTGCTCTGCTTCCCAGCGGCTATCATAAGGCTTTTGCTTACAGCAATTATCATTTTGTAGACTACAAGAGGAATTTTTAGTAATTTAAGATGAACTAACTACGTATATTTTTTAGCTCTACCCTCATACTTCAAAACAAAGCAGCTTTAAAAGGGGTAGTAGAATAGAGAAGCGAAATTTCCTGCTTCAGATAATGTGCATTGAGATTACTTCTACTCCCCCAGCTTCCCCAAATATTGGGAATTTACAAGCTGATGGTGCCAAGAGTAAAAGAGCATTAAGATAATGTCTGCATATGCTTTCTTTTTAAGGGGACCCTTACTTCAGGAAACAGTGAGAAGGTAAAAAGATGTATCAATGATACCCTTTCCTCAGTGACGTAAGAAATTAAGGAAACACGTGACACATACCTAACTTATACACCCACAAGCAATATATAATAGAAAAAAAAGGAAGACCAAAGACAGTATCAGGTAACTTGTTTGACCTAGGCAGTAAACACATAGCTCATTTACCTTGCAAATAGGACAGGACATAAACCCAAAAGTTATCCTTGGCCCAAGCCATCTGTTTTCTAGTACTCGTTGACAGCATTGCAAATGGAAAACGTGGCTGCAGTCCAGCTTTAGAAAAGAATACATGCAAGGCATGCTGAAGTTACATTAAACACTAAAACAGAAGTAGTTATTTGCTTTTAAGCAGCAACATATCTCTTTTCCAAAAATTAATTTACTTAAAATCCTAAAAGAGCCCTATTTTCTTCTTAAAAAGAGAAAGAATATAAAACGATTGTTAAAATCATAACCTTTCCCTGCCAAAAACCACCAGAGGGTGTATGAAATAGATATTAAATATATCCATTAATTACCTTATTTGCTTTTCTCATTTATAAAGTGCCATACATTTTAAATAAAGTAAGCACAGCAAAGTAAATTGATAGAATCTGCTTTCCTGAAATAGCAGTAATGCCAGCCAAAAAGAAAACATTTTAAGTAACTTATGTACTGTTACGGTGTCTGTTTTGAAATTTTTAACAGTATAATTTGGGGGACCCTGTAAGTTCTTCCACACTTAACATTACAACCACAATATTATTCTCTTAAAAGGGGAAAAAAATATAAACCTGGATAGCTGGTGCTGCTGAAAGTGCTTCAGTAAAGCAGATCATGCACATGTCATCAGCATCTTGTTTAAGAGTTGTAGCGTTCTTATCACAGCCATGCAAGCATGGCAAACAGTGCTCTTCGTTCTTAACGCCTCCACATGGATGACCACAGGGGTGTGTCTTGCTGCAGGCAATTTTAGCATATTCCTATTAAAAGTAAATAATTAATATTTTTTCCCCCTCCACTGAACGGTTTGATACAGTGTTACTTTTTGAAAGATCGCTGGTTTGTGCAATAAACTACGAGGAAAGAATCAAGATTGGCATTGTCTACTGCCACAGCAGGTGCTTGAGAAAAACTGCACATCTGTGTACTTGAAGTAAAACTGATACCTTTGTTTACTTATGTTACTCTTGAATAGCAATGGCATAATGAAACCATAATTTTTAATTTTTAATATTAATATAAACAGAAATAGTCTTTAATCCATATTTTGTATGTTAACTGCCTCCTGCATAAACACTGCTTGCCCTTTATTAACAGCCTTTATCTGCAGATGTAGGTCCTACAGGAAAGGTACTCTTAAGAACATGTTATGAGCTGATCACTAACCAGCATAAAGCACTTATATATGGAAATGGTATTTTAACCACCTCTAATTCCTATCCCTAGTAAGTAGAAAACTTACAAAAGTTTCCTAGAAGCTAACAACAAATTTAACTAAATTAATATAACAATAATATAATATATTCTAATAGGCTGAGAGAGAAAAAATGACTAATTTGCTACACATAAACAGAAATAAACAGGGTGGGAAGCTGGTTAGGATTTGTCCCTCTGCCAATTGTACCTGTACCGTAAGACACAAAAACACCCAGGACACACGGATACTATTGACAAACCTGGCAAAGTCTTAAATGTTCTATGCTCACATAATAAACAGGCTCTTACTCAAACTACTTTTATCAAGATTTCCAGTACGCTGGACTTTATGTTGACATTGTAGAATTTTACTTTATACTTGGAATACTGTTATGAAAACTTGAGCTAATTTGGAAGATAACAATGAAACCACACAGTATTTTGGTTGACTATTGGTGTTTGTAGCCTGTAACTGAACTAAAGATTTACAAACTCAAGTATTTACATTATAATACAATATTCAATCCTTTTCATATGGGAGGTCTCATTTAAAACGGACCACAGGGATGAACAAGGTTTACTCAAAACACGAAATCCATTTGATCCTACAGTCTCTTCTGTTTATGTAATTAATGATGATATTTGTTAATACAGACCTGGCAATCTGTATCAGAACAAACGCTTCCCACTGCTGATAATTCTGTTCCACTCCTACAACCACAGAAACGACATGCTTCAGAACTGCTGGTGGTCGGTTTGCCTAAGTCCACAAAAGTAAACAAAAATTGTTAATAATGAAACATAAGGGACTGATATTCTAGCAACAGACATCTAAACAACAATCACAGAAAACAACCAGAAAAACAGCAATTCTTATGCAGTTAAATGATTTTATTTTTATTAACAAATAATTCAAAGCATTGCCCTAATGCAGGTAAAAACCCCAACTGCTTCTTTTTTTTTTTTTTTTTGGATAATTGCTCACTTAAAAGGTAAAAATAATCAGGATAAAGAACAAGTAATAACAGTTGTGTTTTACCTGTCTGTTCTCTAAACTCCACCATAGCCTTCATAGTTTTAGAATCTGCTAATGCCATCAGCCAGAAAAGTTTGGTCCTACCACAACCCTCGTGGAGATCAACTTTTATAGCTTCTTCTTCTTCTTTGAATACCTGTCAGGTTAACCAGATAATAAATAGCATCTCTGTGTTATTTTTGTCACTGTCTTTCTGGATTTTCATCAGATGTTTTATAAATTCTGCCAAATTTGTCTACTGCAAGCTATTTTTGCTTTATCCATATTGTAGAATGGATAAAAGCTTTGTGCTTTTAAAAGTAAAATTATATAAAATTAATGCTTGAGCTAACATGGCTGGGAAACAATAATGCAGCAATCCCAAGAAGAATGCTGCACATTTTTTCCTAATTTAAAAAATACTGAGCTTGGACTTCAGAACTACTACTCAACTCATCCAATAGGCACAAGATAACATTAAAAATGTCTTCATTAGTTAGTAGTTTATCAGAGCAACATTGATAGTTATGGTCTTAATATGTACTATATAACAGAGATCATAAAAGTCCGTAATATTAGTATTTTTGACTTTCACATAAATATACACTGGATACTTTTGGCTACAATGAGGAAATTGTTAAATTTTTGCAAAATAAAACTGCATGAGATTCTTAGTGGACTTTATCCAGTCTCCTTTCCTAATTTTTGATGGCAGTTCTGTTTTCATTCATTTCACCTGCAATGCAATAAAAGCTGGAATTATCCTGGATATGAATGTCAAAACTAAATTTAATCTTTGTTTTAATTCACATTAGAGTCAGGAAAAACAGCCTAGTTGCTTCACAAAGAATTGGCTTAAGCAGGTTGTGATAACTTACATGCTGTTCTTTCTTGGAGTGAGAGAAAATACACTAGAAGATATGTACAACATAAGTTGGACAAAAAATAGGAAGCTAACAGAATATAGGAGACAGGGAACATGACAGAATTTAAAATTTAAGTTGAAGGGCTTGACATAAGAGATGTGAAGGTAAAGGTGGTGAATAAAGAGTGAAAGTTTTAACATGCTTCCAGAAGTAAATAAGAAAATCTAGTAAGTAGCTATTTTGGACAGATTAATGGAGAAATGTGAGGACTTCTGTGAGATAGGAACTTACTTTTAATCAACTGTAATCTGAACAGCCTATATAGGAGAAATCAGAAAAATAAATGAGACTAGACTGTGCTGTGACAGAAGAGTAGACACATAAAATCATAATCTTCGGATGACAAAACAAGAAAATTTCAAAGGGGATTGCAAAGATTCTGGCTAAGAAATAGAAGACAGCAGATCCCCACGGAACTTCCAGGCTGACACTACACTCAAATGCTATTTGAGGCACCAAGGATGAGATCTGTAACGTGAAACTCAGTGCCAGTGATCTGATGTTTACATCATGCATGCTCTAGACTAGCTGATCCCTTGCCCTGAATAACCATTAGCAGTGTCTCTCTGCATCTATCTTTTTTTTGGTTTATTTTAGCTTCACCTGAGAAGAATCCACTTCACGGACTCCAGTGCTGCTCTATAACACAAATCATAGCATGTTCAGGAGAGATGATCGTATCTGCTTCAAAAGCCCATTCCTGATTGTAACTAAAAACCTAATGTAGATGCACTCTAGGAGATAGAGAAGAAGAATGACTTCCATTGAATTAACTGTATTAATGAGGTTTATTATTTTAGCGTTTATATAAATGTAAGGTGTCAGAGGGAAAGGGGAAAATAATGATCCACAAAAACTACAAAAGAGAAATAGTGTTAAGAAAGAGGAAATGTCCAGTAGTTTCAGAAGCAAAGGCATCTTCAACATTAATTTCAATGAGAAAAAGGAGAATTCCATGGAAAATGTAGCTGCAGCGTTAGAGATGAAGAGGATGAAAGAATAACCGAGAATACTAATTAGCAGCGTACATAGAAATTTGTAAAAAATCACCTAATTCAAAGAGGAAAGATGTTTCACTCCTAAAAACAAAGCTAAAAGAAGTCAGAAAATTATCAAGCTTATGGATATGAGACATATTTATCTGTGAGAAGATAATGAGAGCTGGAAAAATATTGAAAAATAAGAGAAGACTGACATAAGGGAGCCAGTAGGAATATTTGCTGTCAAGTGGTCTTCCTGGATATTAAAAAATGTATATACATAAAAAACGAAGGGGTTGACAAGCACTGACTCATATGATAGAAGTAGTAACGGAGATCTAATTTAATGAGAATAAAGAACCAATGCATAGCTAAGAAAGTCTATTCAGTACCTAGATTCTCCTAAAAATGTTCCTAAGCAAGACAAAAGCTGATGTATCATAAGAGTTAGAATGAGGGATTGCTACACAATTTTCTATTTTCTTCAAAAGATAAAGGAAAAGAATTTAACTTAAAACAACTAAAAAGAATTAAATGGAAACTTATCTATTTAATCTCTAACATAAAACACCATTTTCAGATTTGATACTTGCTAATGCCTTTTGCTTATATATTAATTGGGGAAATGCACATAGTGTATGCAGTGTGCACGTATACTCAACCTGTCTCTGATGGGTTTTTGTTCGCCGATGGAGATGAAGGAATCGGTCACAATCTGTACACAAATTCCCACAGACATTACATAAAATGATTGCGGCAGTTTCACCATCATCATGGTTATCACACATTGGCTGAAAAAAAAAAGGAAAAATATGGAATAATTCTCTCTTTATTAAATCCTTCCTTTCCTTTTAGCATGTGTTTTTATTCTCCCCACAGGCATCCCCCAAATTAATAAAGGGGGATAAAAAGCTTGTTTAGACTATTAATTGTATTATTAGAATAACCAGTATCTAAACAATTGCTCCTGGACACAAAAAGACCCAATTTAGTACATCAGTTCTTCTGATATTCTTGATCTCATATTTTGCACGATGTAGCAATAATGCATTTTTCAACAATATAGTTGAGACATTGTTTTCAACTAGTCTGAGAAATGCTATATGTGGTAACAATGGGTTATGGGGACATTAACAGGAAAGTTCAGAGATATGAGTGCTCAGGTGAGTCAACAGACACAGTATTTAACCTTCACTACTTTGATACGGTATGTTTACTCTGTTCAAACATCTAATCAAAGCTGTAGGTCATCTATAAGTCAGAGAAAACAGTCAAAGTAACAAACTTCAAAATCAATCGTAAAATTAAGTTGCTCTACTGATATAATTTCTTTTAAATTCAGTACAGTTCTGTTTTGCAGTTCAAAATATGTGTACAAATAGAGTTCAACGACTGATTTTGATTATACATATGCATATGTCTGAGAACAAGTTTCCATCGTACCCCCAGAACATGTGGTTTCCATGATATAGCTCCTACAACTTAGAACAGAATCCTTTCAACAGCAGTTCTGGTAGTGGGGGGGACACAGTTCACCTCAACATTTGAATATTCTGGGATAAAATAGGACTGGGGACTTTCAGGATGGGTTCAACAGCTTGTATTCCTGCTTGACAATGTCTTGGTTGCTCCTCTGACATTTCCAAAGCTCTACAGAAGTCCCTTGACTTTCTTAATCACCTCAGAAACCTTTGTGTCTGCTTTCTTCTGAGCAGAGTTTTAGTCTTTGCTGCTGTTGCAGCTGCGTGTCTCCCATATTCTCTTTCTATCCACACTAACCTGCTTTGGAGGCTTATTTGCTCTAAGCATTCTCAGTTGCTACCGGGAAGGCACAATCTTCCCTTGCCTCCCACAGGGATCCACCTAACCAAGTTGTAAAGTTATAAAGAGAGCACCTTCATTATTTTGCTCTTTCAGGATTGGTATTAAAAAAATCGTAAGTTTTTTCTGATACAGAAGAATATAGAAGAAACTCAATTAACCCATCATATTTGATATTAAATTTATAATCCTCTGGGTAAATGGTAGCTTTACTAAATTAAGTTAGAAAGAGTTTCTTTCTCTTTGGGGTGATCACTGCGTATGGAGATAGGGAAGAGGAAGCCAAATTATGGAGAAGAAGTTACTGAGGAACACAAAAAGAATTTTATTATGTGACAGAGATCCAGGGAGAAAGAAGCTCTGATAGAGGGTGTCATATTAACTGAGTCAACCTACTCTCAAAAATCCAGTACCAGTAGAATTGCTACCTTATTGCTTTAAGTTGGAATTTTTGTTTTCTGAGCAGTGCTTGCCTAGAACACAAATACGTCAAACAGATACAATCTCCACTGGGGACAAAAGGGAGGAATAAGGTTAGGCCAAGTCTACCTTTCCCTATCATTTTTCTGTGACTACTGAATAAATAAAAATAAACACACAAATGTATGATTTTCAGTCTCACCATCTGTTTCTGTTGTCCGTCCTTTCCCATCCATCTTCCTGAGGACAGTCTATCAACATGATCCTGATCAAGTACACAGAGGGATGCTAAGGCCAGCCATAGCTATTAAAAGGCAACGTAATATTTTAGAAATACTAAAAAAAAAAAACAAACTAAAAAAGCAAACTTTTGCAGATACAAATATCACTGTTACCTGCAAAACTGTATCATCATTAGCTGCAGCCTGCTCATACAATGCAAGTTTTTTATTTTCCAAAAGGAGTCAAGCACACAATAAAACTTACTGAACTTTTGGGAAACTACCTTGTTTCTTTCAGGTATGTCACTTTATGATCATAAATACAGTAGTCAGCACACAAGGGAGAGACGGCGAAGAAAAATCAACCAGAATACATTATAGAGAAATATGGCAAATACAGACTTGCATATCACTCCCAGACACTGCAGGCTTTGGAGGAGAAGAAGAAGAAATTCAAGGGCACAGACTAATAAAAAAACCCCCAAACCCCAAAACTTTATCTCAATGAGACTGGTTTCCTTCTGTTTTCTCCTTGCTGCATGGAGCATTTGAGATTACCTTGAAAAAGGTTCTTAGCTAACTACTCTTCAGAGGGGGCTTGTCTCTCTTCCTCTCCATTGATTACAGTTAAATCTTAAAGAGATAAGCTACATGAAGATAATTTGTTGGTGGGCCTGCAACCCAAAACAAAATGCACTTGACAGCTGCATTTTACAGTAGTTTTTGATCAAAGTTTTTGATTTGAACAAAATGACTTTTGTTGAAAAAATTCTATTGGACTTCTCCCAGAAAACCACACCTCCATGGCAGAACCAAGTTCATTCTCAAGGAGGGTGAGGCTGACATTCAGGGCTCCTCCAAGACCTGATTAAACTAACACAGTGACACAGCAGGGGCTGGTGGTACTCTGAGACCGTGTCTTGTAAAGAGCAGAGAATATATGAGGAAGTTGATGAAAAGGACAACTGGCACAGCCTTTCAAGATGGAAAACAACGTAAGTGTCAAATACTTGTAACCATTGCAAACCTTTTCTTTTGCAGGTAATTATTACGCTTGAGAAGCCAAAAACTGTACTATCTAAGATAGCGGGAATGTCGTAGTTGACAAGCATGCTTTTCATTGTATTTCAAGCAATCTATTAAGGTTAAGTTAGTACCAGTTTCTACAAAAAGATTTATGGAAGAAATAAAGTAGAAGAAGTAAAGACAAAGAAAAAAAAACCACCCTAGGTAAATAATAAAGGGCTCAACAAATGATTTTTCATTTTTAGAGTAAAACACAGGTGAATTTGAACTTAATTGTCCTAGAGAATGTCTGTTCTTGAGTGTTTTCATAATAGCCTTCAGACATGGCACCTGATGACCTAGAAGTCAAACCACTTAGTGTAGAGAGTTGGAAAAAGACAGCTGATACATATCATGCAATTTTCCACACAAATGATCTCATAAATTTAGTAAAAGGCAAGTATCACAAACTTAAAGCAGAATTACCTCGAGGATAAAAACCCAAATGTATAAGCATAACACATATTCTTCATTATTTGGGAGGTACCCAAGATGCATATTTAATCACAATTCAGTTTTTACTGGTGTATTTCTGCCACAAAGAAGAAAACTCAATCTGCTGTGACACAGAGAAAGCAAGACTTTTATTAGGACAAACAGTGATTGCCTTAGTTAGGATACCTTTCCATACGCACACAGCTAGATTTGGAGAATATAAACTGTACACTGTATGCATTGTTTCCTTAATCTGTATAAGGAAGTTTTTTTCTAAAATATAGGAAGGCTCTTGGATGGGCTCCTATGGCAAGTTTACAATGACTAATATTAAGTAAAGTTCTTACTCTGGTTGTTGCAATGCACCTCACTGGTGATCTGTATTCTTCTTCCATTTTGGTCAGAGCTATGATGGTTTCAGCAATAGCATTCTTTGTTACACGGGACCAAGCTTCTGACAGATGACCCTGTTAAAGAGGAAATTCAATTAATTACAGCTTTTATTAAGAACAACTAAAACTGTAATTACAGCTGCTACAAGCAACATCAGGTTAGGCTCTCAAGCTAGAACAGAAAAATAGGAAGTCAGGGATGACTGACAAATGAAGTGTTTTCAAATCAGACAGATCTGGTAAAAATTAGCCATCAAATACTCAGGTGACTGACTGAGGTAGTATCTGAGCAACTATGGAATAACTAAACCCACCCTGCCCTGGAGAAAGAAAGGTGCAGAGCTGGAGTATAAATAAGTGACTGTGAATAACACAGATTACAGTGGGTTTCTAGAGAAATCAGCTTCACGTCCCTAGCTCCGCCTCCCTGGAATACTCTATTTAAAAGTACGGCAGAATAGAATCCACTATTTCCCTGACGTTTTCTCACTTACTCAAAGCATACCTACCAACAACAGCTACCAATGGTACTGGCAACAACCCTTAGACCCTGCCTTCGCGCAGAAATCTTTAACAAATTACGTCCCTCCAGTTCATTCCCAATATATGTTGCATCTTACGTACTGAAAGAAGTGGGGTGCCTGAGAAAAACATATGGGCATATACATACAAGGGCACGATTAATCCTGGCATTTGCTATCATCAGCGTATTTGTCTTTGCAACTGCTAATTTCTTTGGTCCTAGTTTTTATAGACACTTTCCTAAAATATTGATAAAGTAAGTAGAAACAAAAATCCATCATGTGGAATCACAGTGCTACCTACAATGGATCTTTTCCTTCTAGTCACTGAAGCAACTGAAGCAAAGACTAAGTGATCATTTTATGAACGGACCAGCACTGCTGAGGGATGAGACACACTTTAATTGCAACTCTTAACTACGGGTGAATTGTGAGATTCTGCAATCTTGTGGTCAGAATCAACAGTTGCAATTGCAGAGAACTCCCATCCAGCTTCAGCAACTTTGAGAAGGATCTAAGCACAGTGAGTGGTTTAGAAAACAGGACTCCAAAGCTGAACATACTGAAACAGCTTTCAAAGGGTAATCACAGAGGAAAATCTGGGTCATTTTGAGCATCTCACTGAAACAGGTACAGAATTGAGGAAAACAAAAACAGCCTCCCAACTAAACTCTTTTCCCCTAAATGTATACAAGACTTTCAAGGCTTTTTTTTTTTTTTTTTTTTTTTTTTTTTTTTTTTTGCCAATCTAGTTTCTAGGAAATAGCTGAATCGCTCTTCATCAAATTCTTCTGCCAAAAAAGAATCTTGTCTGATGCAGATACAACTATGGAAAATTTCAGCCCAGATGGTTAAAGTAATAACTATAAATGTAGATTTCAGTATGGCAGAAATAAGTCAATCTTAACATGCAGTCTTAACCAGAATCTCCACATATAAAATCTACATACAATGACATGAAAACAATACCATTATCTTACTCCACACTCACTTTCTACTTTTCAATTGGAGTTCTGAGTCGTCAAGACTTAAAAAATTAGGCTTCTAAGTCAATAGTGTAGAAAATGATACACAATTATTGTTTACTTCTTAAATTCCGGGTACAAGTGACTTATTTAAAAGCTTGTTTCAATACTGGATTTCTGTTCAGCAGAATCAGAACTCAATTCCCTACTGCTCCTAGGAAAGTGTCTGGACTCTGTCCAGAAGACTCTACCTTTTTCTTCTTGAGACCAACTCACATTTAACAGCTCAACCCAATACTAACTGTAATATAAAGTAAAGAAAAAAGGTACTCTTCAGTATCAGAAATAACTGAATATCCTCCATACATTTAAAGGACAGAAACTTACTGCTGCCATGTCTTTAATGAGTTTAATAATGATCTCTGAAATCTGTGTAGGTGTTGAACCCTTCATCCACCAATGGCTTTCACCTCGCCGAAGGTAGCTGCAAAAAACATATGGTAATACATGAAATTAATCCAAGTAATTAGTTACTATTTGTTAAAATCCACCACAAAGAAATAGCACACATATTCAGGATATAGTAGGTTGTGAGGTTTTTAGGTTGTTTTTTTTTTTTTTTAATCAAACTCACTAATAACATGACTCGTACTGTCAAAGTGTTATACAAATTTTTTAGTTTAGAAAACAAAGACTATAAAAGACAACACAGCTGACTTGAAAGAATGTAATTATTTTGTGCCTTTAGCTCGAGAATATATACGTATTTTTAAACAAACCTGGAATTGAAGATCATTGGAAGTGTGACTGTAGTAACTCCTTTGCCTGCAGTAGTGCCAGCTGTGCCGGTTATAGTAGTTCCTTTGGCTTTTAGCTGTACAGTGAGAGCTTTGGCAATGCATCCCAAAAACATGTCTAAGATACCTAGCTTATTCCAATCTCCTTTTTCTGTTGAGTGAATGATATCACTTATATCTGCTGGTGGAAGAGACTTCACTCCTATAATACTAGCCAGGCGACTAGGGGTTACTTCAGGCAAAACACGTCTTAGTAATGATGTTACCTGGAGAAAAAAAATCAAAACACCACAATTCTTACCAAGACAGTTTGGACTTTCAAGCAAAATCAAATAAAGTCTTTCTTCTTCACTAGTTATTTCAGCAGGAAGGATTGAATCTACTTTCTGTACTTAAATCACACCTGTAAGAAATTTTGTAAGGTTTCTATCTTGAAGTGTTTATTAATATACCCAGTGAGACAAGGCTAAAGAGTCCAGAACCAATCTCACTTAAACAACAGTCTTCATATAATAATAAAATATGCTTGGTACTGGACTTATAATAACAGGGATACAGATGTTTGTACAAGTCTGATTTGCTTGCATGTTACAGACATATATCTTTAGATATAATCTTTAGATGTCAGAAAATCTGTGGCAGAATCGTTATAGACACTTTAGACATCTGAAAACAAAATAGTTGCCTTGAGGTAGTGAAAATCATGATACTCTTTTACCCCTCCTTTAGTTTTACTTGCGATATTCTAACAGGAATTTTTTGAAAAGGAAATCTGCACCAGTTGCTCTGGATGTAACAGGAGCTGTCTAGAAATGATATGCTTAAACCCTACCTGCTAGTGGAACTGGGGTTGAAATTGGCTATATCATGCAAAGTTTTGTCCAGATCAGGACATATGAAAGATTAAGGAGTTAACACTTCATATTTAATTCAAGCCTTCAATGTTCTTTCGAAAAACTGTTTACATTTGAAGAAAAACCCCCAGTATTTTGTAAATCTGCAATATAACAGAATTACTAAGCCAAGCAGTATCTGCCTCCAGGCAAGCTGAAATGTGACATTGTGACAGTTCAGAAAATTGGAAAAAGAAAAGTAGACATAAGACACAGACATTTATATGAGACATAAAAACTTCTGAAACAGGAACTAAAAATCCACCTAGAGAAGACATACCATCTAGCAACAACAAGCTAGTGCATTATCTGTAACTAAACCAAATATTTTATATGTCTATATATTTCTGTCATATCATGTGCATATAGAATCATGGAATGGTTTGGGTTGGAAAGGACCTTCAAGATCATTGAGTTCCAACCCCCTGCCATGGGCAGGGACACCCTCCACTGGCCCAGGTTGCTCAAAGCCTCATCCAGCCTGGCCTTGAACCCCTCCAGGGATGGGGCATCCACGCGTATAAAGACACATATACTCAGACAGACAACATTCAAGTTTAGACATTTCAACCATGCTCTACACATTCAAAGTCTAATCTCAACCAGTGAAGCCTCTGCTTCGTCTGGTGCGGTGTTTTAGTGAGATAGTCCTTAGTGACCCAATAATTCTAGCTGTCACTGTGCCTCAAGGTTAAACATGATATTAAAAGGGCAAGAATTAACTACGGCCTCCTCATATCATGCAAATATTTAATACATTTGGAACATATGCAGCACAAATAAGTTGGGGTAACTGTGTAGCTCTCTCAGACCCTTTCCCCACAATGAAGTGGCATGAGATCTTACTGAAAAATAAGCAGTCACCTCACTAGCTTTCTTCCACACCTGAAAACTTAACTGCTTTTTATAGAGAATTATTATTTGCAATAAATAAATAAACCAGCTTTAAAACTTCATACATCTGAGAAGTGGGAAATTAACAGCTCTGATATTTAAAAGGACCACCTGTGGTTCTTGCAATTACATGTGATAACTTGGGACAATGCTGTCCTCTATAAATAGACAAATGCAATACATGAACTTTAAGAAGTCTCTTTTTTAGAGTGTAACACAAAACATCGGTCTAAATTGAAGTACTGCCAGTCACAAGGCAATGCCAACTTCAGAATCTGAACTTTCATCTTAAAAAAATCAGAATTCTTAGTCATTGTGACAGAAAGGAAATACCTGACAAACTGTACATACGTAACAGGACACGGATTAATCCGTTGAGACCATGAACAACTGGGCTACTGTGAAGTGAAATTCAATGGATACTGTGAAGTTCAGGTTCACTGAAGAATCCTTTGCAACATCACTCCAAAACAAAGGCTGTGTGCTTACGTAAAAGACCCTCATCAGGACACACAAAATGACTATGAAATCTTGTGCATCTTTCTTCATTTCAGCAACAACCCCTGCCAAGCAAACCATACATCTCTTCGATGTATGGTTTGAGAAAGCAGTTTATCCTGCCCTATTCAAAATCCTTCAGAATAAGGACAAGAAAGTGAAGGCCTTTCAGAATAGTTAGCTGATTTAGGTTCATGACGACGTAAGTGTTGATTAAGAAGTTCTGGGTTCCTGCACCTCAGTTCTACACTTGGAGACAAAGTATTACAAACTTACTCAAAAGTGACTTTATTTTAATTTCATAACTGTAGCTTTCATTGTCTTCAATCTGTGCTTCCTACAAATAACTTTATACAGTCAAATTGTGGTGGTGGCGGAGCATATATGTATTTACATATCAAACACATAAAACTTTATCATTTTAATCTCATTCAAAAACTGGGCAAAAACCCTAAAGCCTGACATATTAATTGCAAAAAGAGATTCTGTAATTTGTTCATACATTTCTATTTGCCTTCTCCTCATGATTAGTATAAAGAAAATGAGTTGCTTTATAGCTATTCCCCACAGGGAATATATGGATTGGGAAAATATTTTTGAAGCAAAACCACCAAATTACATTTCACCAAAAAATAACTTCAAATACTTTTTTCTAGGAATACCAAGATAGGCAGTTAGCACTCACTTGTCTCTGCACCCTGGGAGAAGCAGTGTGTAGTAGTGAGAAGAGATCCTGGAGCAGAGTCAGCTGCTGAGCCAGATACTGCCGGCCTACGTTGGAACCGCTCAACGCCAGAACCATTGACAGCAGCTCAAAGCAATAAGCGTCAGAAGAAGCATCTTCATCGTTAGGCTGCGAGTTGGCGTTCTCTTTGCATGAGATGGCATGCTCCCATTCTTCACGCACACGGGTTGCTTCCATTCGTATGGCCTGGACTATATGAGCACATACCTATCCCAACAGAATCCAAACATGTAGCAACTCTTAAAAGCTTCTAGCAAGTGAAAGATACTGTGTTTTATGTACCTTCACAAGTAAAAATAAAACGGAAAGCCAGTGAAATTTGGCCTGTGCTTAAATTACATTTCAACATAAATTCAAATGAGGAATAAAATTTAGATTTCAATTTAGAGAAAAGATTCGACAAAATTCTTTAGAATTTAGATTTAATACTGAATTTGCTCATCTTAATTCTGGAAAATTTCACTGATATAAATGTTTTTTAAATTGTAGTTCCTGCCTTTTAATTTGCTTTTTACATAGAATTCAGGTAAAAAAAAAAACCAAACCACACACAAAAACCCCCAAAGAAATACGTTTACTAACACCGACAAAAGAAAAGGACTTATTAAAAGAAAGTCTGTTGTTTAGTTTACTACTCAAAAAGCTTAAAAAAATCTTAGAAACCATGTTTTCATTTTACCAACAGCATGTTAAAAAGCATATTTAAAAGATTTAGAAATTTGCTAAGATGGGTGACAAAAAAGTAGATTCCGCATGACTTACTAATCTAACAAACTTCAAAATTCATCAAATATCTCTTGTATTACTGTGAAAATCTTTATGGCAATGTGATAGGTATAATAAAAATAATATAAAAGATGCTTTAGTTGGTATATTTAGAAAAATTAAGTATTCAAAAGAAAAATAAAAACATACTCTAACTACTGGTTCATGTTAAGAAAACCACAAACCCAAACTTTCATTGACTGCAGGAAAGAATAATTTAAGAATGTACGCACTGATTATCTTTTTAGGATTAAATGTTATCAAACCTAAATACTTTCTGATGGCAGAAATGGGGAGTAAATGTGCAAAACTAAAAATCTAAACTCTGTCACTGAACCTCTCCTAAAAATTTGAGGTCTACTATTATGCTATTATTATCAGCAAACACGAAGAACCATTTACAACTCAATTATAAAACTTTTCTTTTTAATTGTGTCTAATAGGATATGGTTTTCTATCCTATTAAAATGGATTTTTTCCGTGTCAATTTCAGCAGTTTTTTCATATAGAACTCACACACATACTATTTAAAATGTAAATGTTTATAAAGAATAACAGAAGAACTGAAAGTGTCAAGTAAGAGGCACTATATTAACTGAAAAGGAGCGTATTTATTACAACACACAAACATCTAATCCTCATTCAAAATGAACAAACCTGCTTCTGCAAATTTGTCAGTTTGCTCCGGCTGAATATGATCCCTACCATGTGCTCCTTCAGGTCTGCATCTGATGTTGCCTTCATAAAAAGCATATTTAACATTAGATCAAGAATTTCACTTCCCGATTACTGTAGCAAATAACACGTAGTATCAACAAATTTTCTTCTAGAAGTTTGTAGCTGTTAGTTACAGAGAAATAGGATATATAAGCAAGATCAGCTTGACTATGGTTAATAAATACCTTAGACATATTTACTTGCTCTTTTTAAGAGGAAATTTGAGCATGGAATAAATAATCAATAAGCAAAACAGTGAAGCATAATTATCCTAGATTCAGCCTCTCCACGTAGCTTGATACAATCACTGATTAACTCTTTGTAAAGCAGTGCACAGAATATACTCTTCAGTTTATATATTTCACAATAAAAGAAACAGGGAACACACAATTAAGTTACCACACGGCAGGCGTGAGAAAAACACACTTTTACAAAATGAATTTCAGTCATGGAACGTATTGCCACAAGGTACTGGGGAGAGCAAAACCACATATCATCTGAAAAATGAAATTACTTTCAACAAGGACAGTCCAATTTTGACTATTAAATATGACAATCCAGACAGTGACCTTTTTTGGGAACACTTCTTAAACTAATCCTTACTGGAAGACTGGAGAGTATACTAGGATATAAAAAGGATAAAAGGATACTAGTGCAGTTTCTGAATACTTTTTCTCTAAACATCAACTGAGCCCCTCTTAAAGGCACAAGATAATAAGCCAGAAGGACTTTCAGGTTGACCATTAGTGCAGGTGTTAAGTACTTCTGTAATTGTAGGCACACTTTGCACCACCATTGGTAAGATGTTTCCATTAAATGCATATGCTCCAATTATAATTTACTAATAAAAAAATCAATGATAATTAAAAAAAAATAAGCAATTGTAACGTTTTACTTCTTTTTTGATCTGAAAATTATGTAGCATATATGACAAATACTGAAAATCATCCTGGATCGTTTTTTCAGCGAAGTATTATTGATAGAATACAAATAAATACATTGTGTACTTTTTCTTCTCCTTCTGGGGAAGACAATAGTGCTTTTTCTTCTTGTTCTGGGGTTGGCTCAGCATCTCCGGAGATGAGTTTTCCAAATACCTGAAAGAAAGACAGTGCCAATTAGCTTATCTCAAAGACAAACTTGTGCAGATGTGCCATTTTACACTGAAACATAAAGCACTGAAAGTCTACAATTTATAGTAATTTTCACTGTATAACACATCCTTAAAATCCCACCTGGGATGTAATAAGTCGGAATACTCGCAGCGTCTCAGATTCACAATTTCTTTGTTGAGCTACACTTGCAGAAATCTGGCCTGCTATTTTAATGCTTTCACCATCTTTCCATCCAAGAATTTTCACTTGTCGAACTCTTAGTGTGTTCTCTGGACCCTTCAATTCAATTTTGATGATGTGATTATCACCCCCAGGAAGTTCACTTGTCACCCAGCCAATATGTCTTGAATCCAAGTCTACCTATTAAACAGGAATATAAAGATGGGAACTGACATTCCATCAAACAGAAAGTCACTGTTTTCACCATGAGCAGTAAGACTATCACGTTTAATTATAAAAACATTCAACCTCATGAATTCAGATTAAGGAAATTGTCAAACTTAAAAATATGACATATAGCCATTTTTCTCTTTAAAGCCTATTAGAAACAGAGGCCTATCTATCCCTTAAAAACACTTTGAACTAACATTTGCTGACTACTTTTAATTTTAAAAAAAGCCTCCAAAATTTAACTGCAAATGTAACACAGAAGTATCAGTTATTTCATCCCTATTTACACAAACCCCCGACAAACAAATTGTAACTTTGTGGAAGCCAATGTCTGATATCCTTATCAAGAGATGCAGAACTTAATAACTGTAATTAAGGTTGGATGAGGCTTTGAGCAACCTCATCTACTGGAAGGTGTCCTTGCCCATGGCAGGGGGGTTGGAACTAGATGATCTTTAAGGTCCCTTCCAACCCAAACCTTTCTATGATTCTAAAAAAGACAGATGAACTGTATCAAATCGGTTTATTTTTAAATAAATGTGGTTTAAAAAAAGAACATAAAGTATGTTATATAATTTAACCTGTGATGTCACTACTGGAAGCCAAAACCCAACAGGGTGCAGTGTCTCACAGTGCTGCTCAGAGCAACCCAGGTGGGTGTAAGTTAAACTTGGCCCTCATATCCATTTATAATCAAGCTAATATTCGTTCTTTCTCATTTCTCAGTGTGCTGCAGCAGACAAGACTGACTTTTTTTTTTTTAATACCATAAGACAGGTTATGTATGAGTTATGTGGGTGTGTTTGAAGATAAAAAATCTGTTGAAGTGTCAGAGGACTGTTCACCAAAGAGGGAGCAAAGCTTCATCAAGTCCCACCTGTCTTCTGGAAGTGAACCATCCCTAGAAAATTGACTGGGAACTGCATTTGAGCAGGCAGAAACAAGGCCAGGGAGCAAGCTAACAAGCAGTATGAACGATCACGAGTCCAGCTCCTGAGCTCTGCTGTGGCCTTATTTTATTTAGCTAGCTAGCCAGGCATACCTAGTGAGTCATCTCAAAAAAACAAAGAATTCTCCAAGAGGGGGGATCTGTGTGTCCATCTGTATTTTGTACGTACATATACAAACTCACAGAGAAATACGCACACAACACATGCGCAAACTTTTTATCTGTCCATGTATGTACACACAATCACACTTCACTGTTTAGTACGAGCCCACTGTACCAAAGTGCGAGCCCACTGTACCAAAGTTTTGTTTCTTCAGGTTTTAACATCTTTTGGAGCTGTATCTTTGCCTTAAACGCTCTCTGAAGACAAGAGGTACAGAAAAGCAAACTATTTCTCTGTACCTTAAATATCTTTGATGGGTCACATCAGTGTTAAAAAATACAAAACATTGATATCTGTGTAAAAAAACATGCCTCTGTCATCTGGCTTAGCAACAGAAGTACAAAGACTGAACACCATTCTGAACTTGAGTATCCCGACAAAAGTCTTAAGCTACCTGAAGCTGAAAACTAAAATGGCAGGGTAAAATGTGTGCTAGAAACATGTACTAGACCATGTAACTAGAAAAACTTGTGCTGAAGGTAAATGATTTATTTTCTCCTTTCTGATGGTGTTCTACTTCTGCTAACTTTGCTTTTCTCTAATGAAAAATTACGCAACCTAAATAATCTTTTTTGGAAGCTTTCTACATGATCAGTTATCCTCTCAGCTGTAATAATTAAAAAAACCCCAGTCATCTAAGCAACATTTTATATTACCCTGTTCTGTTTCAGTAAAAGAGCAAAAGCTTGATTAATATTCAGCATATATGACTGAATTCTGTCATTAATAATACAATATTTTCCAAGAATATCATGATGCCTGGTAGCTCTAAAATAGTTTATCTACCATAAGAAATGGAAACTATTTGCTTAGAAAATACCTGCTATATGCAGCCAAAAAATGACAGCAATTTTGCAGTATCAACTGTCAAAATGTTTACCTGCTTTATTCTGCAGAGATCTTCTACTGCCTTGCCAGTTAGGAAGGTCATTGAAGTCACTTTGTTCTGCAACAGTCAAGCAAAATAAGAACAAAACACTTCAACTGAGGACCATTCTGACTATTTCTTCTGTATTAAAAGAGCACGTACATGAAAGAGAGACAAGTTGTTTCACTATGAAAAAAAATTTAAAAAGTGATCAAAACCAAAGAATTCCAAAGCACAGCTTTCAAAAAAAAAATTGCTTCTTGTATTAAAAGCTGTATTTGTAAAATATATATTTGTAACATTACTATACATGTCAAGAAGCATAAATGTAATAAGTCTAGGAAATAGTTTGGATTTTATGAAAACTCCATATTTGAATGCCTCTACAGAAATCGTGAGCAGGAAAAGTAACTTATGAAATAATTAAATGCTTGAAAATGCACCTGAAATTGAACATGCCACTGAGAATTAAGTTTCCCACTCTTAGGTCCATGGAAACGGCAAATTTAGTTGGATTGGTCCAACTGTAGCAGCTACTGCTTTCAAACCCACAGGAATTAAAAGGTTACTTTGAAATGTGAGCCTCTGGATTAGAACTACAAACTAAACTGGACAAAGAAAACAGTGGTTCTTGATTGATAAATATATACAACTTTGACTAAGCACCTTCAAGGAGAGACATTTATTTTCATTTTCTTCTTACCCCAAGATCTCTGGAATTGTCTACATGAACACATACATAACGTGCGTTGATTCCTTTTACACAGTTAATTGTGATGTTTTTAGTTTTGTTTTTATCTTCATCTCCTGACTCCCAGAACGTTTCTGTAGACCCATCTGTCAAACTACCAATCATGGCAGGTCGGCTTGATGTTTTAATGTCAACAATGCTGGTTAGGTCTTTTAGACAAACCACTATACACAGTTCCTGTGAAAACAAATGGAAATATTTACAATATCTGAAAGCCCAAATACAGGCATCATTTAGAAATTCTAAAACTACTCAGACATTTCTGTTCTGAAGAAAACACTCGCTGAATTAAACAAGAAATTTGTCATTTATTGGTTCAAATTATTCAGCCCTTTAAACCAAAGGAAATATTAATAGCTAACAGATGAATATGCCTGAATGTATCCATAAATCATCAGAGGGTTAGAGCACCTCTCCTCTGAAGACAGGCTGAGAGAGTTGGGGTTGTTCAGCCTGGAGAAGAGATCCAGGGAGTCGTTACAGCAGCCTTCCAGTACTTAAGGGGGACCTACAGGAGAGATGGGGAGGCACTCTTCATCAGGGAGTGTAGTGAGAGGACAAGGAGCAATGGCTTTAAACTGAAAGAGGGTAGATTTAGATTAGATATGAGGAAGTTTTTTTACTGTGAGGATGGTGAGGCACACCCTGGAGGTGTTCAAGGTGTTGGATGAGGCTTTGAGCAACCTGGTCTAGTGGAGGGTGTCCCTGCCCATGGCAGGGGGGTTGGAACTCCATGATCTTTAAGGTCCCTTCCAACACAAACCATTCTATGATCCTGTGATTCTATGATAAATGGAAGAACACACTTAAACATATCAGGAATACTGATTTGTGCTCTTCAGAATAACAGAAGGAAAAAAAGATAAAAGCAAGTACTGGAAGTACACAGTATTTAAAAAGTGAACTAACTGAATGAACCAAATGAATTAACTAAGTGAACCGTATGAGATCCCCAAACACTGTACTTGCAAACAAGCACTTACAAGCACTGCTCCAAAATTTAGGTTTGAGTGATATAAAGGCTAAGGGTCAATATTTGAACCTCTAAAGCTAAATATGAGAACCTGAATATCAGCAACAAGATCCCAAACTGAGATACATTCAAGGAAATATGACATTGCGATAAAGAATGTTTTAATTCAAACAGAATGATAACATGAAGTACAGGCTGTTCATGATTGATTTCTGCTTCTGAGAGAGAAATGTAATACTTGCCTGATTCATGACTTCAAAACCAGACTGAATACTGATACTAAAACTCTCTTCACTATCTCCATCATCAGATTTAGACAAAATATTGTTGATATGATGAAAAACATTGCTCTGGTGCAGGAACTGGTGATCAGATTGTTTGAATTTGAGACTCCAGCACCTGAAAACACATTTAGTGAACTTTGAAATTTTAAATATTGTTTAAAAGACATAACCTATCCATGAAACTATTAATTACATTTTTGATTCTCAAAATACTTTCCATAAACCTTTAACTTCAAATTTTTAAAGACTCTTAAGTGTTTCTATGCACCATTTTGAAGAAGGCAGGAATAAACTTTTCTTAGAATTTTAACAGTGAATAGAATAATTATTATTCAATTTCTATCTTTGAGACAGCTACACAAGAAAAATTTCAAACAGTTTAAGGACACTAACCAGATGACGGATTTCTGAGCAAAAGGTATTACGTTACCATGCACTTACACACAGAATCTACCATATTATTCAATAATATGTTTTTTTTCATAGTGGATACAGTACAGAGTTTAAGAGCCAATTTTTCTCTACTAAGTCTTTTATACTATTATTTATATGTATAAATACATACATACATCTTTTACATCTATCTTTCCTATGCGTAAGGATAGACATGCTCCTTTTCAAACAGGCACATAAAGTTTTTCAGACTTCCTATCTACTTTGCAAAATCTTTTCATCTATGTTACAATGTTTCCAGCGTTTTAAGAATTTTCTTAATTTGTGCTTACCTTAAGGCCATTTGCTGTAATGCACTACCACTGGGAAGAGACATCATAAGATCGGAGATTGTCTGGAGAAGGCGATGAAAAGTGTGGGGCAACGGGTGAGCTGCTTCACCAGCAATCAATATATCTGACAGAGGATGCTCGCATACTCTTGTGTCTTTTTCCTATGACGCAAAGCGATTTGTATGTTGTTAAAAGACTTTCAGAGAAAAAGGTTAAATAAATAGAAATACATTTCTGATATTTGGTTTAAGAATAATGGCAACAACCCTATAATGAGTGTGAAGTTCAAAGCAGTTTTCAATTTTTACAATACCAAGTTGTATCTGAACACCAAACAAGGAATTTGGAGATAGACTGTATACTAACACATATTTCTCCTGATTCAAAGATGTGAAACATTACATTGCAATATTTTGAAAACAAACTAGAAAATAACATATTCCAGCTTTTTCAGCACAAAAACCAGCCACAACAAACTTGGCAATTAAGCTAAGGTTATCAGTGGCTTTATTCATTAGAGCTGTGAAAATAATGATTCTTAGTTAAGGTGTGTCAGCATCAGAACAGCTGTGCATTGGGAGCCACTGCCAGGTCCACTAGGCAGTGAGTACAAGGGCAGTGGCAGAGGACCACAGAGGGTCAGGACCAGCAAGGCGTGTGATGAGGAAGAGTAGCAGAGAAAGAGAAGTAGGTTCTGATCACAATATCCAATTTCAGAAGGCAAGGAAAGAATCACAGAATCACAGAACGTCAGGGATTGGAAGGGACCTCGAAAAATCATCTAGTCCAATCCCCCTGCCGGAGCAGGAACACCTAGATCAGATCACACAGGAACGCATCCAGGCGGGCTTTGAATGTCTCCAGAGAAGGAGACTCCACACCCTCTCTGGGCAGCCTGTTCCAGTGCTCTGTCACCCTTACTGTAAAGAAGTTTTTTCTCATACTCAAGTGGAACCTCCTATGTTCCAGCTTGAGCCCATTGCCCCTTGTCCTGTCACTGGATGTCACAGAGAAGAGCCTGGCTCCATCCTCCTGACACTCACCCTTCACATATTTATAAACATTCATTACGTCACCCCTAAGTCTCCTCTTTTCCAAGCTGAAGAGACCCAGCTCCCTCAGCCTTTCCTCATAAGGGAGATGCTCCATTCCCTTCATCATCTTCGTGGCTCTGCGCTGGACTCTCTCCAGCAGTTCCCTGTCCCTCTTGAACTGAGGGGCCCAGAACTGGACACAATATTCCAGATGAGGTCTCACCAGGGCAGAGTAGAGGGGGAGGAGAACCTCTCCTGACCTACTGACCACTCTATTCCCTCATCCAAGTCGTTGATGAATATATTGAACAGCACTGGTCCCAATACCGAACCCTGGGGGACTCCACTAGATACAGGCCTCCAACTAGACTCCATCCCATTCACCACAACTCTCTGGCTTCTTTTCTCCAGCCAGCTCACAATCCATCTCACTACCCGATCATCCAGATCACACTTCCTCAGTTTAGCCACAAGGATACCATGGGAGACGGTGTCAAATGCTTTACTGAAATCGAGATAGACCACATCTACTGCTTTACCATCATCTATCCACCTGGTAATGTCCTCATAAAAAGCTATCAGGTTGGTCAAGCATGACTTCCCCTTGGTGAAGCCATGTTGACTGCCTCTAATGACCTTCTTATCCCTGATATGCCTAAAGACAGCATCAAGAATAAGTTGTTCCATCACCTTTCCAGGGATGGAGGTGAGGCTATGAAGCAGACAAACTGTTTCGTCTGCTGTTTTTTCTGAAAGAAAATCTGATCCTGTTTGAACCACGGAACCCAGCTGCATGCCTCCAACATGCTGACATCCAAAGACAGATTCAAACTCACTATTTTAAACCCACTAAATTGTCTATGTATATTCCTGCAAGTACATTTCCTATGAATCTTGACTGTTTGAATGCCTAGAAATGCTATGGTAATATTTGAAATGAATTTTAGGCACATGCTTACCTAGACAAGAATCATCAAACCAGACATTTCTCTGCATTTTCCTGGAGGGCCTAGTGTGGTAAAATGTACTCACCGTATGAAGTAGGAAGCATGAGATTGAACTCTATGCTAAGTATAATCAATTACTCAGAAAAGTTCAAAGCCTAGGTATTTCCCAGGGATCCTATCTATGCAGATAGCATTCTGCTTCCCCCATCTCCTCTGCAGCTTAGCAATTCTCGCATTTTGTTTTGCTTTAGCATGGACATTGCCCTTGACGCTACATTTTATGCATTTATGGTTCTAGACCCCCATCCCTCATTTTTAAAGAATTCATTACTGGGATTCTGTATATTCAAAGAATATGTAAAAATATTTCACATAAGGAAATTAATCCCAGTTGTAGAAAAGCACCAAACTGTCTCAAATTTATTACATTCTGTACATCAATTTACATGGGTATTTTTATCATATGATCAGCCTACTGAAGGGAGATGAGATTTGAATACACATCACCTGAGTGATAGTTAACAATTAGCTGAAAACTGTTGTCATTTTCTTGTATGCCATAAAATATTCGTACTACCAAGGGGAATTTTTAAGTCCCTCTTCACTGTATCAAAAGAGAAGCAGCATTCCCACCAGAGCAGATTTTGATATTCCTTTCTAATGTCCTCCTAATTTCAAGCTGGATTAGATTTGAAGTGGTAAAAATTACTCTTACTAACAGCACTAGCATGATTTCTTGAGCTATTCATTGTGGCTATTATAATGTTTTCAATAAGAGCTAGATCTCGAAGAGATTGTATAGAGATATCTTTTGGAAGAGTGATATGTTAGACTATACCATTTTATGTGCTATATTTTCAGAACTATCTATAGATTTTTCTTAAATCACAAAATTAACTATATCTAGTGCATATGTAATTACTTCTATAGATAATTATTTATATATAGACAGAATTACTTAAATTAACTATCGATTTTAAGAATTAACTACACACTTTTCTTAAAGCACTGAAAGACAGCAGACAAAATAAAGTTTCTCTGAAAAATACTCTTTTCTCTCCTCTTTTTTTCTATGGGGCTGACGGCAAAGGAAGAATAAAAAACAAACAGTAAATTCTTTTGTTACTGGAAGCAATGTGCTTGTGCTTTTTTTTTTTCTTCTTTCCCATGAATACTCACAAAAATGATGCATTAAAGGCAGTACTTCATCAGCACACAAAATTCGCTGATTTTAGAAGAAAAATTAATCTATGATCATCAAAATAGTTCAAGTACAATTTAAGACTAATAATTTTCATTCCATAATAAATGTTCTGTTTCACAGAAAGAGGATTAAGGTTTTCTTTTTTGGTGTGTTTTTTTTTAACACATAATAAAAATATTTCAAAATTGACTACAAAATCAACAGAGATATTGTATTTATGAAGGGAATGCTGAGCCTCACTTACTTGTTCTGCATTTTCTTTATTTGATTTATTTTCTTCATCCTCCTCTTCTTCAGGCTCTACAGGTGCAGGAGTCAGGGAAGCCACAAAATGCCATAAAATATCATGAAGAGAAGTTGTTTGAATGACATTACAAAGAAGCCAGTTGAAAGCCTAAAATAAAATACACACAAGGAGTTATTAATTGTTTAAGCAAACCTGGAATAAAACCATTTCTTAAACCATTTATGTAATGAGGTGCACTGATGCTTCCAGACAGGCAAATGATAATGCAGAAGTCTTAAAGTAAGATACATTGCTCTGTAGCTGCAACAGTTTATTCAAATGACATCTATATTACAGGGGACATAGGAAAGTAATTCATAAACACCATACACAAAAATAAGTTATTTGAAAAAAGCTTTAAGGATGAAAAAGCAAAGTTCTTATGTATTTTCAGAGATCATTACAGGATGAGGTGGCAGCATTCCTTACTATACAAATTGGTTAACAAAGTAAAGATCCTTTTTAATTTAGAACCCCGTAGGCTCAGATTTGGTTTCCTTGTTCGGTCTCTCCCATTGACGGAATTAATCAAAACAATTCAGTCACTTCCAAAAAAATCAACATAGTAACAGAAAAAAGGTTTATAAAGATTGTAACATTCTTATATTTTTCTGAAAGCTGCAATACTTCTGCACATTGATGTCTGAAAATTTGTCGGGTGGTGCTTAACAGCAGAGTTGTGTTTTTTACTGTTTCTGAAAAAATCCACCTATATTCTCACAAGTTACAGTTACTCGAAAAATACCCATGCTGTATACAAGTACAGAAGAAACTTCACGATAGCTTAGCTGACATTAAAAAAAGGCCTCAATGAGGATGCCTCTTGCAGCTCTGATTGTAGCAGTTGATCTTTTGGTCGCTCCTTCACTATCTACATAACAGGGGGTAGCATTCACCTCAGGAGGAAATTGGGAAGTATCTAGATATCACCAGCACCAAAACAATTCTAAAGAAAAAGTACTCAGTCCAAGATTTGAAAAAGGAATGGCAAGTAGACCAGGAAGATGCTGAGCAAATTGGGAGAAAACGGTATTCATATAATTGATTTTTGCAGTTTTAATAATATTCTCTTATCTACACAACAGATAACCTACTGAAGGAGGTTTACAGGCAATACTTTTGAATTAATAACTTTTAGAGTTAATAACAAGTAAATGAAATTTTAGAATAGTTTTAAAACTAAAAGATAAGTAAACAGAATTTAGAAAACTGCACATTACAAAATAATACCTTTTTAAAAAAAATTCTAAATAAAAATTCTTAAAAAAAAAATCTGAGACAGAATTTACAAATATCTTCTTTTAATCATACAAGATCTATTAGTAGAATAATACCTCCATGGCAAAGACTCGGCAAGCAGATTTCCGTAAGGCTTGTTTCATTGCTATTTCAAGTCCTTCCAGATCATGATGCTGGATTACAAATGCCAATACTGGCCACTGGAAATTTCTCTCTCCTTTAGAAAGAGAGCTGTGGGCGGAGATTAACCGAGAAAGTTCAGGAGATGGATGTCTCAGGAGAGAGGAACCCACTTCTATTCAAGAGCATAAAAATATGCATACATTAGCTTCTTTGTGCATTTTAATTTTATAGCCACAGTAAAAATAAAAAGCAATAGAACAATTTTCAAACTGATATTTTTGTTCATTTTTTCTATAAGAAAAATGTATTAAAAAAAGCAAGGTGGAAAAATGATGCTTCAACTCACAAAGAAAATAACACTTTAAATCAAGCACAAAAGATGCACCACAAATTTCAGGCCCTCAGTAATTCCTAAACTGTTCTTAGGCTAATCCTATGTGGATTAACAAACAGCTAATGTTTATTAATAAACAAAACCCATTTCCTGTACTTATAAAAAAAATATATTTGTCTACAGTTTCCAAGAAGAACTGCAAATCCAATGCCATATCTATCGCTGAATATTTTTTCATTGCTGCTGCTGTCTGCGCTCTTACCTGCATCTCCACTGTTGACTCGTCTCCTAGGGATTGCCTTTACACGTGCTGGCAAAATTGAGTGCTGTTTGTCATATTCTGATGCAACAACGGAATATGATCTTTGAAAGACTGTACGCTTCGCAAGATCTGTATCTGTTATCGGACTGGTTTCCAAACTACAAAGAAATCAGTGAAGTTATAGACCCAGTAACGGATATACAGAGTATACCTGAATTATACATAAATATTAAATAAAGACACATGCATCTCATAATGACAATGCTACTACTACATGAAAGTTTGTCTTATGTACCTAATAACTGTTTAAATGCTGGAAAAGAAGGAACATGTATTAGAACTACACATGGTGAAAAAGCATGCAAGTGCTTTATAAATAAATGTAATGATGTACATGGTAAGTTCCAAGAATTTAGGTATTTTTTAGAGAGAATACAAACATTCAGATCATGCCTGAATTGAAGTTTCAGACCAAATTTGCCCAGGGAATGCACGTGAAAACATCTAGGGAGTGAACTTTTAATATGCAAGCCAACTGAAATTTAGAACTTTACGTGAAGTAAAAGTTTCTAACACCATTAAAGCCAATTTTCAATTGCTACGGCTATGTCTATGACAGGTTTCACTCCTTACCTTCAGTGTACTTCTTACAGTCTGCAGAACTCCCACCATGGTGTCCACAGTTTTAATAAAGGAATATACCAATATGATGCACTCTTAAGGAGTTTTGTTAGAAAAGTTCTATTTCTGAAAAGACTACATTGTAGGTTGTAGTATTCCAAGAAACTGTTTTTGCAGTTAGTATAAAATATAACAGGTTGAAATAGAAACAGATTAAAAGCAAGTTTTCTTTTCCTTACATCCTCATTATGAGGAATCACTGTTTGACATCTGAAAACACTGAGCATCTAAATTGATTCCGGACTATTATTAAGTAACAGTAAAAACCTTTTTTTCCCTGGCAAAACAAAAAGTTCTGTAATTGCTTCAATTAGATCATAGTAAACTTAATGAAATAAGAAACTGGCTTAATCTGACAGAAACCATCTAGCTCTCTTGGTCCTAGATAGCATTAAGTTGTCATTTCTTCAGTGACATTTTAGCTTCCCACAGAAAACAGCAGCAATATTTGCTTTGAAAAAAGTAAGGTAATGAAATTCCCCTCTGTTCAAGCTTCCCTTCAGAATGAAATCCTGAATGAAGGATAACAGCTATTTTCCTTCAAAAAGGCCATTAATCTGCACTGCAATCAGTTGTGCTAAAGCACAGGAATGCAGGGGAAAAAATTGTTACATTTTCAAGGAGTTTCCAACAGCTGCGGTTGGACAACTGCTCTTTAGATCACTTCTTCAGTTCCACAATTCTGGAGATTCTGGAGAAACTGTATTTGTTTCTATAGGGGAATAAACAGGTCTGGAGTAAGGACTATGGATAAATTTCTCTGTGGTATGCTAACAGTCCGTATCAATTTCTGAACAAACTTCTTTTCATATATAAGTTGTAAACTCAAGACCTTTCTAGAGAGAAGCAATTGGTTTGCATTACAGTTAAAAGTTGCAAATCTGATTTGCAAACTTGCATTCCTAGTGGTTGAAAATATACCTGATACACTATGATTCACTGAAGATATTTTTCTAACTACAGCTTCATATGTTTTTGGGTTTTTTGCTGCTGATCTGATACCTTAGCTACTTTACAGTAATATTTTATTTATAAAAAAAAATAAAAAAAATGGTGCTATGCTGATGCTTTAGCATTTATATGTAACACCTAGAATTACAAGGAAGTACCTCGGGGGCATAGATTTCATGTTACTCTCTGGCTCTTCAAAGACATTAGGGCTTGCATCAGGAGTAACTGAGATGTATGGTGCAGGTACGGAAGTTGAGCGCAGGTACCGCATCTCATCCTGGAAGAGGTTGTCATCCTGGTACCCAACAAAATTTTCATGATGATGCCTACACCAAATAAGATTTTTAAATTAGGATTACAAGTTCCTGAAACACACACATACACAAAAGTCCTTTGCCAATACACTCAGCCAGCCAATGCTATTAATTTACTCCTCACCTGATGTATTTAAGCCAGTTGTGACTTACAAATGTTAGTGGAAAATATAAAGGCATTTACAACCAACAGGGAGTGGGGATCACCTTTTGCTATCCTTTAGTATTTTCATTTCCATTATGTATCTCGGGCCCAAATGTCTATCCATCCATAAACATATGACGCTACAGTGAAATCTACTCAGAATACCAAGTAAACCTCAGTTTTCTTGTTTCCTTCTTACTTTTTTTTAACTATGAAGAGAGAAAAGTAGCACATATGTCTGCTACTAACACACTAAGTTAAACCCTTAAGGAAATTCTATATTCTTTAGACAGAAACGAAACTGTTGTTAAAAAATATTTAGCATCCAAAAAGCTACTATGTTTGACCCTTGGAGCAAATACAATCTAAGAAACTGAACAAGATCATGGAAACAGAAGAGAAAGAAGAACAAAGATCATAAAGAATTTGGAAAATATGTATTTTTCAATGTAAATTTTAGTTTAGATTATACACACATTTTTATCTAACACTATAAATAGATGAGTGTAAAAATCAATATTCATAAGCTTCCTTTAATTACCTTGCTAAAGTCTGTAGATAGAGACATGGCATTTTAATGGGAAAGTCTTCAGAAATTCCTTCTTTGACACTGGGAAGCTGAGATTGGAATGCTTTTGCAGGGTGATAGCAGAGGATACTGGGCTCAGCAGCGCTACTCAGTGACAGTAAATATAGTGCATTGGCTTTAATCACTTGATGAGCTTCCATAGTTGGCAAGGCACGAGGTGTCTTAACTTGCGTTGGTTTTCTCCTAGATTGTTTAATCTAGAGAAATTGAAAAAAGGTATACTTAAATTATACTTCATCGCAAGCAGGAGCTGTCAAGGTCACTTATACTAAAGTTGCTTGATTATTCCTGTTATAAAATGTTCTCTCTTACAAAATGGCACTTCTATTATTTCAATAACTTTGCAAATTTTTAAACAACAGATGAAAGTTTTTATGTCTGTCTCAGGATGCATTTTGTGTGCAAAGAGTTTCAATAAATTTAGTTTAAAAAATAAAGTTAAACTAGCATTATTCTGCTTATCTTAAAACCTCAACATATTACAAATATTTCAACCAAGAATATGAAATTGGTCATGGAAGACCAATATGAGAAGAACACCTTTCATACTATTCCCATTAAAAACTGCTCTAGTTTGCCCATCTGTATCCAATGATCTGGATGATAAAGATCATTAAAGAAACTACAAAGTTAAAACAGTACTCGTATTTCAGTAAACAAATAAAACAGAATTCAAATTTAAATGAACTGACACATACTTGTAAAAAATTAGGTATTACATTCAATGCTGATGGGATAAAAAATAAAATTACTTTACAAATTTGAAAATGCTACCATCTGAAGGGAAGTGATCAGCAAAGTTTCTACTTTATTATTTTAAACCTATCAATGACATAAGTGGATATTCCAAAACCTTCAAAAATTCTGAAATTCCTGATTTTTTAAACTGGCCCTACCTTATTTTCAAGTTGTGAACACAGTAGTATTAAGCAGATAGAGAGCTAAATGTGAGCAATAGATGAAAATACCTTTTCCCTTGCTGCTGCTTGCTTTTCACGGAGATATTTTTCTCTGCATCGATCACAAACCAAATACCAAGTGCTTCCTCCAATACCACCATCTCCACAATTACCAGCCCATCCTCCGCAAAAGTGCCCTATGCTATTATAACCTTGTCCACCTGCATAACGGCCACAACCTACATCCAGGAAAAAAGATGAAAAAAAAGTTATTTCATCACCATCGTCATCTACTCTTTTTCCTAAAAGTAAACAAACTCCTGAAAAAAATTCAAGGACCTACATAAGGAGATAAAATAGCAGACTCGGGTTGTATTTTACAATACAAATTAGACTGTCTAGAGACTCAAAATGATTTTTTAAGATACATTTTAAAACAAAAAAATTAAGTCACTGATACCCAGTGCTGACACAGCAGATAAATAAAAGTTTTATACTATTTACACTAGAACAGTAATAGAAAACTTTTTTTAACAAACTCTAATTAACCAATCTCTCATTTTTTATTTTATTTCCAATTTTCTCAGCAGTTTCAAGTCCTAAAGTATAACAAATGACACCTTTCTGAAGACCTACTGTACAGTGAGCTCATTATTTTGGCCTTGTTTCAAACAACTTTCTTCATCATCTTTGAAACCTTAGATCCATACCTATGTAAAATTATGTACACAAACATCTAAATAATTTGTGTAAGTTTTAATTTAGCTTATATAGCGAACTGTACTAAAATGTTAGACAAGCCAGCCTGACACATTTTCATAACAGCAACTAATACCAAACCATGTGTGTGCAGCATGTTTTACAGATGGACGTGGAATTAAAAAAAAAATGTAATCCTACCTGGATGAGCTTGTCTCATGTGGTAAGTCACTGGATACGGATGGGATTCTCCACACAACTCACAGATGGTGTCTTTTTCAGGTCCTCCCACTGCAAGCTGGGCCATCTCGCCAAAAAGATTTCCCCTTGGCCTAGTCTCAACCTTTTCTTTTTTCTTTTTCTCTTTTTTGGTTTTCTTATTATCTTTGTCACTTTCCTTCTTCTTTAACACTGCACAAGAACCAGGACTTGGAAAAATCATGTTTTGGGAAGCTGCTTTAATAGTTGCTAAAGAAATATCTTCCCAGAAAGCTACCAAGTGCTGCAGTGTTAATGGAAGAGGAGACCTGGATTTCATTGTGTGATGACTGGATGTTTCAAAGGAGGTAGTTTCAATTTTTCCATCCTCACACTTTTCATGCAGGGGCGGTTCTTTTAACATTGAGAGGACTTTGTTTTTATTGATGCTACCCATTTTAGATATATCTGGTCCATGAGGTGAGATGTTGAACATGTTAAGAGCAGATGATATTTCCAATGAATGTCTGTTTTTCAGCTTGGTTTCTTTTTCTTCTGCAGGCTGTTGAGTAAGACTGCTTCGTATTGGTGCATGCTCTTTGGAGAGTTCTGGGTTAAACTTCAAAAAAGATGAACAAGCCATAGCATCATGAACTATTCCTTCATGCCAAAGGAATGCAGCAAATACAGCTCTAGCACATTCTGCTACGGAAGGTGACATTGCTTGCTTGGCAGGCTCTGCAGGCTTGGAGCCATCTCCTTTGAAAAGAAAGCTGGATTTTTCCTTTTTGGGTCTTGTGTGCCTACCAGCACATTTACGGCTCACTTTTGGAGATGCCCTCATGTCTTGCTCATCTTTCAGTGGTGCTTTTCCTATGCTGAAATGAACTTTATTAGAACTATCATCCAGACTTCTGAATTCTGTATTGTCTTCACAGGTGCTATCTATAATGGTGTTAGTCTTTAAAGTACTTGAAGTACATACTTCAACTACTTCGCTGTGAAGATTTTCTTGTACGACATGAGGGGAAGGAGCTCTATTTTCAGTTTCTGCAACAGGTTTTCCATCTTTTGCAACAGTTTTTGGTTTGGGTGAAGTGGACCTCCCCCTTATGGGTTCTGTTAGTGGTACTTTCTTTTTGCGAAGGGTGTCTGGATCTAATGTGTAAGAATCTGATTTGGAGCGTTCTCGAGGAGGATCAAGCTTTGTTTTTACAGGAGATGGAGCTTTCTGAGGTAGAGTTTTGTCATGGGGCGATGAGGATCGTGGAGAACTAGCACCAGATCTAACAGCTGTAAGTGTCTTTGTTGTCTTTGGAGAAGACGAGCGGGTTCCTGGCCCTGGAGATTCAGCTCTCAGACCAGTAGTTGTTCTTCCATCAGTTTTTAGTGTTTGTAAAGTGTTATGATTTGGAGACAAAGACCTGCTGTGAGAGTCTGATCGCAATTTTGCAGCATCTGATTTCAGCAGAAGAGACTCGCTGGCAGATAAGCCTTCTGCATTCCTAGGTTTTTTCTGGTCAGCAGCAGCTCTATTCATTCGCACATCAAGCTTGGGTGACCTGCTGTCAGCTCTGTGTTTTGATGACATATCCACTTTTCCTGCTGGAGAAATTGGTCTAGCAGCTCCTGTGAAATTCATTTGGTCACCTGTTCAGTATATTTTAAAATTAAATTATTATATTTTGACAGTGACTCCTTTAATAATACAAAACAAGGACTAAAGACCTGAACACAAGATAAAAATCAAACATGTGCTTCTGTTCACATCAGTATGAAATGAAATATAAAGGAATTTTTTCCCCCTAGAATATTTTCAATACATTTTGTTTCCCAAAGATACATACAAAGAAGTGTTAGGACACATTTACAGAGAAAACACTACCATCAAAAGGCATAGTTCAATATTTTCACAAAACACTAGTAAAGGAAGCACAGTTTACATCCTTAGGTGAAATGCCAGGAGTTAACTAAGTTTACCACAGTTGCAACAGAAACCATAGATTATTTATTGTCTCTATGTGTCTCACTCTGATTGAAACAAGGGACTTGCAAAAATATCGAACGTATTACCAGATTTATTTTCTTTAACGCTCTAAAGTCAGGAAATGCAGGAAGCAAATACAGCAATAAGGCAAATTGGGGAAGAGGCTTACAAACATTCTTAAACCAATTCACATTGATAACCTGAGGCATCCACCTTCTTAAGACCACAGACTACCAACGTTCTGCTACCAGAGCACAACACACTAAAAAACCCCCTACTTTTTCCAGACACTAAGATAAACCATCGACTCTGCTCTACGATGTCCTCTTATGGTGATGCACTAATTTATTGTTCCTATGCACATTGACTTTGTACATGTATTAATCTACAGAACTAGAAAAACTATGGGTAGCTTAATACAAAGACATACAAAACAAGTATAGGCAAATAAGTAGCTTATTAAAGCAATCTGCTTCTATTAATTCTGTGAACACACATAGTCTCTCTTGCAGAACTGTATTTTGAAAATTAGGACAAGCAATGTTGAAACTACTGGCAAGCAATGCAGCAGTTGTGAATTAAATATAACTGTCTCTCCACAAAGCACTACACTGCGAAGTCTTGAATGTACAGTTAAGTCCTTCTGATTTGAATGGGTTTTCATTAGCTAAAAACAAAGAAGTTTCTCTAGTAAAGCTTGTAGAAATAGGTCACAGTACTTTGTATTACTTTACTTTTCTAGACACCAAAGGGTTATTTCCACTCATCTGGGCACATTTTTGGGGAAACAACTATTTGTTAAAAAAAAAAAAAAAGCTTCAGTTAATCAGAGAATATTTGAAAATTCTGGACCTTGATTTCTAATGGGAACGGAGGGGATATGCAGTCATCTTTTATCTAGTACCTTCAGTATTTACTTAGAAGGTGGGAAATCTGTGTTTCCTTCCTTCTGCATTATGGAATCTGAACCAACTTCTTCCAGTTCTCACTCATGAAGCCTTATCCCTATGCTAGAAAATACATAGAAGTATGGAGCTACCTCATATATACAAATGTATTTTGTTAGAGCAAAGTCTAGCAACTCAGATGCTTCCTCAGGTTACAAAACAATTGTTACTATTTTGCGACCTCCACATTTAAATAGCTTATAATAAAACAAACAGCAATAGGAAAAAGTGAAGGATATTGACACAGGAATATGTGACAAGCTTGAAGGTTAGGGTCCTCTCCTGGTTTCCCAGGACATAGGACATGGTAGGAGTTCATACTTCTCCAGACAAAAAAGAAATATTTTGTCTATATTCAGGAATAATATGCCAAATGTAAACAGTAAAAAATAATGAGAACATTTCAAACATCATCATAATCAACTTTGAAGAGTCTGATCTGTCCTTGTTCTTTTTTCTGATGAGTTCTATAAGGGTTTTTTTTGGGGAGAGAGGGAAGAGGAAGGAATAGCAGGGCACATCATGGTTTACAAAAAGATTGTTCTTGCCAAAAGAAAAAACTAAAAAGCTTCTTAAATATCAGTCCAAGCATTTTGTTCATGCCAGCTCAGTTATTCACCAGTTCTACTGAAGAGCTATTTTGAGTTGTCTGCTTTGTGGTATCTGAATTCAGAAATCTAAATTATAATTACTTTATACATAATTTTCCCAGACAAATAAATAAACAAATAACAAACAAATAAAAAGATGAATTTAAGGTCTGCCAGATGAGAAAATAATCTAGATAGAACCTTTTACAGAATTCCTTATTAAAGAAAAAATAGTGAAAAGATGACAGTAGTCTTCTTAGAGGATATAAAACACCACAAGCTATTCACAATGTATCAAATTCAAAGTATACACGCATGACTAGTGAAAATGCCAAGCAGGAAAACATTCTAGAACAAAACTGCTTATGAAAGGCATAGTGTAACAGCAGCTTCCAGCAATACAAAATATCTTAGGTTTTTTAAAAACAAAGATTTGGATTTGCACATATATAGGTGAATAATCCTAATTAGTACTCTAGACTATTAGGACACACACAAAAAAACAACCCAAAATGAAAAACTGCATAGTCATATAGCAAACTACTTATCTGTAAAAAACCCCCCCAAGCCCCCATGTATTTTTCCCCCTTTCTTATTCCATATTTCATTTGCCTATTGTTTGAAAACAGGAGATTAGATTAACAGTCACTTTTCTGTTTAAAAAACAGAAAGAGAGCTAGATTAGGTATCATGAAGTTGCTGCAACTCAGGAAGGCAACACTGACTCAAACAAAATCCCAACAAATACCAAACATGAATGTTTACTTTCAGAACATTATTTTATCAAGTGAATGAAATGAAAATGAATGGAAGGAATAAAAAAAAAAGACATTTTGAATGTAAAAATCTGAATAACCTTGCTATGTTGGCATGCATACCCACCCTTCAGTTTGTGAGAGAGAGATGAAATAGCAGAGGCAGGCACAGCTACATCGTTAGTTTTGTAAATACGCTCACGAGAAGCAAGGCAGCAGGATGGAGTTTCTACAGTGGAAAACAGTCGCACAGAAGCAGCACAGATTCATTGGAAAAAGCAATAAATATAAAAGCAAGCATTTGAAATGATACACATATCCTTTGTTTAGTATTCTGAATTAATTGTTTAGAGTCCTATGTTAATTTTAAATGAGAAAGTTACTTCAAAATGTTTTCCCTGATCTAAATTTTAAAAGAACAAAAGATCTTCTGTTATTTCAGTGTTAGTTTCTAATAACGTAATATGTGTAGACTACCCAATAAGATTGATGGTTTATTATAAAAAACAGCAGTATCTAGTTCTGACCTGAACTCTGGTTTGAAATGTGAACTTTTAACCTGTAAATTCAGTGATGAATTATTTTAAAATGAATAATGGCCTTCTAGATGACCAAGTCTCACATTTTTTTTGAGAAAATTCCAGAACATGTAGATGTTTGCATCAGAAAGTATCAATAAGCACTGGAAAGAATGAAGAAAAACATATTCAAGCATCAAAACTCTTTTCAAGAGCTTTGATTTGTTTTTGTTTTGAAAAACTTCATATATATAATGTGAACTGTAGTTTCTCAATACTATCAAGAGACAACTAGCAGCAGAAGAGTTTCTATTAAACAGTATAGACATGGAAATAAATCTGTTTCAATTAGAAATAATTTTGCCTGAAGAAAAAAAAAAGTTAAATTCTGATGTAATCTGAGATAACTTCAGTAGAGTCTACTGACACCAAATCTGTTAGAGGTACAGCACCAAATTGAACCTGGAGTGAGATAACAGAAGGGCCTTTCAGTTTCAAGTCTATAATTTTACTTTTCCTGTAGTGTAGTTTTTAATTCTAATTCAATTTTCTATTCCTTCCTACAGAAAAAAAGCCAAATTCTTACTGCTTTAGTAATTTTAAAGAGAATTTGTATGTTAGAAGATACTCTGTTTTAGACAGACCCTTTTGTACAAATGGAATAAGATAAATGCATTGAAAATAAGTTATTTCAATTCCCACACTGCTTAAGACATGTTTTTCTCTGATACTGCATTTACTAACTTGTACACTACATATACTAAACTCCGTATCTTATGCAGTAAGCTATAATTCCATAGTCTCTACAATGAGAAGATGTTCACACGTTTGAAGTAAGAATTTAATTATTTAAAACAAGAAAATAATCTCTGTTTTCTCAATCCAATATTAGCATAGATTTAAGAACAGTGTAACCTACTTTGACGCCCTCAAATGATTTTGAGAGATCCAATACTAACTACATAGCTTCTGAGTAACAGGATGTAATTCCACCAATTTTTAAAGGTAAAATGGAGAAAAACACATCAGGAGCATAAAGTAGCAGTAGAGGCAACCCTAAAATGTCAATGCGATACTCTAGCATTCCAATCTATGAATAATCAAATTAAAATCTTTATCAAATCCACTTTTATGAATGCACATTCATACTTCATTCTTTCATTCTATGTCTGAGAATACTTGCTTTTTATAATGTAATCTAGTTTATGTTAAACAATGTACTCAATCATTTCAAGGAGATTGTGGGTTGAAGAGAATGAGTTTCCCACATAATCTCTTTGCTGCCTTGGCAAACAATGTATGTCTATCCAGCACAGCTAGTCAGCCACAAGGACTTGACCAAGCTTTTTGGTCAAGATTCCTTCTTTTTCAACCACCCTCAAAGACTACAAAGATTTGAAATACAAGGTGGGCAAGGTCTGTCTCATGTCACATTACAATGCGACAGCTTATCTTCAGTCACACTTTTTCCTTCAACATGCACACAGAATCACAGAATCACAGAATGTTAGGGATTGGAAGGGACCTCGAAAGATCATCCAGTCCAATCCCCCTGCCGGAGCAGGAACACCTAGATCAGATTGCACAGGAACGCATCCAGGAGGGCTTTGAATGTCTCCAGAGCAAATACCTCCAGCTTTAAAAGCTACATAATATGGAGACATGAGCTAGTTCAATTCCTACGGCAGGATGCAGTCTCCTAACAGCCATGCCTGCTTCCCCTGAGGAAATGCTGGTAAGCCAATCCAGGAAGCACGACATACCACGAACTGGTCCGAGTTAGTCTTTTTTAAACAAACTCTAAAAGAAACTGGTAAAATGTCTGTGAAGAGGAGATAAGTTAAAGTTTCTTCCAAAATGTCACTGCTTTTCTGCATGATGATGAATGGAAGCACTGACTAGCTTTGTCCTTTTGCCTAAGCAATGGATGCCTCTTCAAAAAGAATGCATTCCTCTTTCTCTTGCTGCTACTGACATGGAAGCTACAACAGGGTTGTTAGCTGAATTTCCTCAAGCACTGAAATCAATTTATCTTTCTTCACATCCTAAAATGCCAAATGACAGTTGGACAAGGACTCTTTTTTTGGTAAGTAAAAGAATATACTGAAGTCAACAAATGTTTGAATATTAAGAAAGGAGAAAAGTACTAGATACTGTTACAGGACAGGAATGAGTGAGTGAATGAAAGCAAAAGCTGAAACTCAACATCATTAGAAAAATATTAGCAATGTCCTTTACTCAAAGGTAGGGCTTAGAGCACCAACACTTGAGCCACTTAAGTTTATTAATTGAAGTAAGTATTCCTGTGCTAGAAGAGTAGATAAAAATGATTCTATAATTTTATAATTTGTAACTCTAATTTTTGAAGATGTGATAAGCTGAACTTATTCCTAAAATAAAGCTTGAAACAATTTGTGCTCTTCCTCCAAACTTTACCATATCAGTCCCCCAGGCATGGTTTTGGATTGACATGGACAAGTGTATACTTCACACATATCTTTAATTATTAAATTTGTAAACCCTAGGGTATGAAACCATTTAACTTACTAGCTCAGATTATCAGGAATCATGCTTCAGCAATAAGTAGCATCTGAAAAAAACAGTTAAACCAATATCCTCTGACTGCTTTGCATGACAATTAAGTCATTTCAGCACGATATGGAAGAGACCAGCATGCTTGGTTAAGAATATTCTCTCCCTTCATTTTATTGAAATGCTACTGAGAAGGGTTATGTGCTCCATATGTGTGCTCGTCTTTTGTATCCCGTCCACCATTTAGGAAATGTAGAACGAAACCCTGCAGGCAAAGCCAGTGGTTCGAAATGCTCTGTAACTAGCATCTGGAAAGGAAAAAAAGGAAAAGAAGAGAGGAAAAGAAGAAAAAAGGAAAAGGAAGGAACAAAATAAAAAATAAAGTGCTAGAACAATACTAAAGGGACAAGGAACTCCTGACACGAATGGGAGCGGTTGATCATATACTGTGGGACCATATGTAAATAAAACACAAAACTGAGTAACACATTTCCCCCTTCCTTTTTATGATATCCCATCTGTAAAAAATTCTTTGACAAAACGGACAGAACTCTTGTTAGTTTACCTACTTATGATGTGGAAAGAATAACAAAGACACTTCTCATTTTTTTCAAGCATTATCTCTGAGGAAGTGGTTGTCCAAAACAGTAGTATTGCTGCAAAAAAATAACCAGGCATTGTATCGGAATATAAAAGGTTGTGACAAGCCCTTTCCCTGTTCCTTAAATGAATCTGGAAATCAAGCCAAACCCCAAGCACAGAAACCATTCCTCAGAAAGAACAGCTAGCTACAAACAAGAAAAACTACAATCTGTCACTGGCACAGAGTATGTTTTATAATCAGACCAACATTTTTTTGCTTATTATAAAAATCTAAAATAAGGAAATTATTCTAGATGATATTCAGCATGATCCTAACTTTCCTCAGAATCATGCTCCAAATAAAATTTCTCCCCAGGAGGACAGATATCTGATGAAGAACAGAAAATGTAAGTGGCAGACTAAACTATTTAGGCAGACTTTCAATTAAAACCTGTATTTAGTATATAACTTCTGGAAGTTTAGGCTGGCACAACTTTTTTCAACTATTAGACTATCATTAGTCCCTCTAATATAGCAGTTATTGACTATAAACATTCATTTCAATTTTTAGGTCTAACTGCAGGAAGCACTTAAGGACAGAGCACATAATTTGAAACTAAAAGTAAGCACGTTTAGGGCACAAAACCAACTGACTTGATACGGAGCCTTGGGATATATTGTGTAATGGATTTAACTTTTAATTACATGTTTGATAACAGGGGGCTATAAAGTGCCTCAGAAATAATGAATGAAAATTGCACACTTAAAAAGAGTTTTTGTTACACTTCTATTATAGCTGCATCAGCACTGAACACTGACTAAAAACCACACAGCGGAATTTGACCCATGTAGAACTTTTCTGTCTATATATTTTTATTGCATATATGCCTTGCTATTTTAATTAATCTTATATTGCAAATTAATGCATTACTTTCTAATATGTAAATATTAGAATACATAATACAGTAATAACAGAATCATTGCTTAAAATAAAATGTTTAATCTAGAGAGTCTTATTTCCGTTTCAAATACCTCTGATAATTTCCTTGATTATTAAACGAACAAGTATATGAATATAGTCTTATAGGCCTCCCTGACAATATTCTGAATTTGGATTAACTTTTAAATGGAGGATTAACAAATCTTCAAAAGACTAAGGAAGTCAGAACAGGAAATTTTCCCCCATATAATTCTTAAATTTTGATACAAAACCAAGAATGTTAACATTTCTCTCCTTTATGCATAATTTACATTAGTTACATCAAACCTTAAATTAGATTATAAACTGTTTGGAAGAAAGTCCTTGTATCAAATCACAGTTAGTACAACAGCACACCAGTCCTGGTTGACGATTTATGCCCTGCTGGAAGGACAAATAACCAGTTGAGATCTTATACTAAGCTAAGATACCAAATCAGACATAAACTTGAAAATTTTTTCCAGTTTCATCATTATTTTATTTGGTAGACTATCAGTGGCCCCCCTATCTGACAAAAAAGGCTTCCTTTTGAATCAGGGGGATGTAGCTTACTGAATACAGTTTATCTACATCTGTTAGATAGGCAAATCCATTGAGCAAAATCTTGTTGGGCAGCCAACAAAAAATGTTGACTTCTTTTCATACGATACAGGTCTAAATGCTAAAGGGTAAATCATCTGAAATTTAAAATAAACATTCAGGGTCATTTTTGATGCAAAGTTGAATAAGAAACTCTGACTTTACTACTCTGAACAAGAGGAGAAAACTAAAAGTGATGGGAAAGAATATACAATTAACAAATTCTCAGTGACATTGTGCTGATGCCCCTTGCAGTCATCTGTTGGATAGGTTCTGTAATATTCCACTTTCAGGACGTTGCTTTAAGTCCAGCTTAAGTACAGAAGGTCACTGACAGAATAGTTCTGATAGTCTTTATAAAAGTGAATTAGAGATTTTAATCTAGTTCTCACATGAAGCACTTCACTGTCATTTCAACAAACTGAGCTGGATAGATCCAGGACTGCATAGACATAGAGACTGAACTGACTGACAGGGTCCCACAAAAAATAACACAGGCATTTCTGAAGAACAGTTTATGGGAGACAGGAGAAGACTAATATTCCTGTGACCCATGCTATACCTGTAAAAAAGGAAGAACTTACTGCAGTATCTGCTAGCCATCATGAATGCTGAGCTTTTGCTTTTCACTGAACAAAACCCGAACAGTTTCTAGTCCTCCCATCAGTAATCAGGTTAACTGCTATTCACCTCTATGTGCAACCTTTCATATCCGTGCCAATCCTACGAGCAACCAACGTAAGACTACTAAAGCCTTTCTTACGAGTAGTGCCAAGTTGTTCCCATTTTCCAGATACATCCGTAAAGTTAGAAGTAATGACAAACCAGGAATTTAGGAAGCAAGAAAATTTAATAACTATGAATTTACTGCAGTCCAATTTTATGTTAGAAGAATTATCAACATTTTGTACCATACGTTTACCTTAATTCCAAATGCAGAATTGCATACAATATCGGAAATGCACTTGCATGACTTACCTACACTACAAAACACATACAAAATCAAAATGCTGTCAATACTGAAATTAAAGTTGAACCAGTATATTTCTTTAGGAGCATTACCTCACATGCTTCTGAATCATGAAAAACTTAACAAAACAAAACCAGAAAGGTGCACTGAGGGATGATTAGTAGCTGGTAAGCAACTGAGAACAGCAACGCTGAAGCTGCAAAAATGGACTGATGAGGCAGGTAAGGCTGACAAACTTACTCTGAAGCTGTGGCTGAGGCTGCTGGAAGGAAAGGGGCTGTCCGAACACAAATGGACTGTGGACTAGGGAAGAGGGAGGTTTTGCAGCTTGATCAAAGATGGAAGGAGCTGGGAGATTTGGCCGTGACTGAATGGAATTCAGTATGGCACTCAGTTGGTCACCTGTAGTGGGCAAAACAGTCAAAACTACAACCTGTTACTTGTCATTCTCCAGAAAAGCAGAGTAAAATGGTGCTCAATTAAAGTAATAGAGAAAGCTCACAAATCTTATTTAGCCACATACAACTCTGGTTGTGGCTAAACATAAAAAAATCTCATCCCATGCACGGCAAAAAAATTACTGAAAAGTACAAGCAGGGTTTTTAAGGATCATGGATATTTTACTGCAATTATTTAAAACATTTCAAAACAGAGATTTATATTCACCTTGCTAAAAAATGAAGAGCAGCCAAAGAAAAAACAGAAATCCCTAGCATAATAATACACACATGCAACAGAACATGCAGAAAAAGACTGGAAAAACTGATGAGAAGGGAAAGAGAACATGTAATTAGGCTTTGGCAAGTGTACTTCTGTGCCAAAGCTTTGGTAAATATTTGCTCATTTTTGCAAATATCTTTAAAAGTATCCTGCCGTGCTGTTTTTCAAGATCAGATTTAAGATAATTTAAAAAAAAAAGTACCACTTAGCAACTGGAACTGTTTTTCTGAAGAACTACATACATTTGTTGCGAGGTAAACAAAGGCATTCGAAAAACCAGCATGTTAAAAATAGTTTTAACTTCTGAACGCCAATTCTCAAAAAACTCTATGTGAGCATTAGAAATACATGAAACCAACACTAAGAAGGCAGAGTAAGTTACATCATATTATGACTTAAGGTATACTTAGTAATATGAGCCAGGAGACAATAGGAGTTTGAGAGCATCTCAGATTTGAATCATCACCAAGCAAATCCTAACAGTGTCACTTTATTCTGCAAATTCATATAATTTTGACAGCATTCTAGAAATCCTAGCAAAAAAAAAATTAGCAGCCAATACAGAATTTACAACATTTTTGGGTGATTATGAATTGTCTTTTCATGGAATTACAGAAAGACTGGTGGGTGCAAGGAACCCTATATTACCCAAGAACTCCAACATTAAATTTTGAACTTATTTTCTTGATATTTTGGTTTCAAAATTGACAGAACAAAAATACCAGAAAATAGCTGGAACACCTTTCTAAATAATCATCTACAGGTATCAATAAATCAATTTTATTCCACTGTTTTGGAAGCAGTATACCTAAAAAATATTGGAATCAGTACTTGGGCAGCAATCATTCCTACCTTAATAACCCAGAACTGATCGACACGTTTGACAAGACACTTATAATACAACAGACCTATTTCCATTTTAAAGGGAAGAACATCTGAGAAAAGGCTGAAATTCATTTGCCCACAATAATTATATAAGGAGGTGGATAGGGCCATTCATGAGAAACATTAAAGACTTGCCTGCAGTATAGAAGACTGGAATAGAGAAGACATAGCTAAATCAAACAGAATGACTGTGGGAGTTATATCTTCTACCTTGCAGGTAAGAACATAAACACAGACCTATTACATGAGGATCTTTACATTTGACTGGCAGTTTGGAACACTTGTAGAACACTGAATTTTCATTGAAACTAGTGTATCCCTACAGAAGTTCTCTATCAAACAAGCACCTCCAAAAGAACTGCTTCATTCAGAAATTTCCCTAATAGATTGTGCTTGTGACTTCAGTTTCTTATTTTCCACAAAACTCAAAGCTTCTTAGACCTGAGAATGGATAAAAGACTGTATATTATTCTTTCAAAATAGCTGCCAACAACTCTCCACTCTTGGGCAACTCAGAAGGAATTACAGCACATGGAATGAATGAAATCATCTAGCTGAGGTGCTCACACTAAACATCACAGCTTGAGGGTATGTCGAGAGAATAATGCCTTTAAAATGGTATGGAATTCAATGCCAGAAGTAGCTTCCAAACTTTCTGTAACTGTAATATCCCAAAGAAACACCTTAGAAACCGTTTAAGATAGGATATAGTAAAAATAATTACAATGTCTTCAGAAACTAGGATTCCTGTTAATATAGCACATTGATCCCCAAGATTTTATCTTTGGACAACACAGAAAAAAAATATTTTCCTAATATGCTTCTGCAGAAAAATAATAGATAATACTTTTGCACTATTACACAGCTGACATTGAGAGACAAGCTGTAATACTGCTTCACACGGTGAACATCTTAAACATTTCCACTTGTGTGATTCAGCTGTTACTTTGAAATGAGTATGACTGAACAAGGAAAAGCAGTTCTGTATAACAAAAGGAAAACACTTCAACCTTTCCAGCTTTTGTTAAAAAAAAAAAAAAAGGGTTTCCTATAGCAATGCATGGACAAGTATGAACTGCTTCTTTATGCAGTAAACACTGTGAAATGATATCAAACTATTTCATGTTATGAAATAACAGACTAGAACATAATTTTTCCCTCATCTCTTTCAAAACAAAACTTAAGTTATTTTACCTAGGAGACCACGAAGAAGATATGCTGGTGTTAAAAACACATAGCACACCTTAGGTCCATGTTCACAGTGGCATGGACAACAACATAAGAGTAGAATAACAAAGCTGCGTGTTTCAAATATTTCACAAGTACATCTACCGCAGCAAAAGTCCCTTCCATATTTTTAAATCTTCTAGATCTAACCAATGAATGAACAGAAGGCATGCAGTTTGAGTTTATTGCAATAGATTATATACATATATATATATATGCACACGTCTTGCCAGCAAAATACACCATGGTTGAAAGAAACGATTATTTTATGTCAGTAAAATTAACAAGGTTTTATTTTTTTCACAGCATTTGTAACTGGTATCTATGTGATTAAAAGGTAACTTCAGTTTTACAACTTAAATTTCAAATGGTATCTTTTACCTTGTCATCTCAATAAAGGCACTTAAAAATGTCAAGACAAGTGAGAATTGTTTACAAATGTTTCCAATCATTTTAAAACACACTCTAAATCCAATAATTTTTATATCTTGTACAAGTATACGTTCATTTCTGCATTATTAGTTTGTGTCTACCACTACGGAAAGCCTCAAGTGTAACTTAAACATCTCTGATGATCTTTCATATACAGAGTACTTTGAGTGAAATTAAAGCAGAGAAAAAAAGCAATTATAACATTAACTAAATGTTTTGTAGAACACCTTGCAATTCATTGTGCTAATGCTTATGTCTTTTGGAGGACATCTGATGGTGCCTAGAAGAGTAGGAAATGAGTAACAAAAATATAAGCAAAGTTAAGAAAACCACAATTTTTTAAAATGTGAGTGCAAAAACATACCTCTGTTATTTCCAAGGCCATAATCAAAACCTTGTCCATTACTACAGCTTGTCCCCTTACTGAAAGCTTGTATTGAAAAAGGACTTGGGGGAGGAGTCTGAACATTTTGATCTAGAAGGACTTGCTCTGTAAAACACACACATCACTTCAGAATTAGACCTTCTCAGTAATTGATTTTTGGAAAGATGAGTTACAAGGCAAAGGAGTGATTTATTTTTCCACAGATAGCACTCTACTCAATTCTCAAGAAGAAAAGCATGCATCTCATCTTTAGAGCTCATGCTCTAGAAATAAAAAGACGGAGGACTTACTACCATGCAGACTGTTTTTATGTTTGACTGAGTTGCTGTCAGCTTTGCTGTCACATGTCATTTAGGAACCAGCCTGACACTTTGTTTTTCAGTAACATCATGCCATTCAAGGTTTATTCTTTGGACAGCAATTTTTGTCCATTTGACAAAGCCCAGTGGAGGAAAGATAGTTTTCAGAGTGGCAAACTCAGAGACAATAAACTTTCAATCCTGGCTACCCCCTAAATAGTTCACAGGGCATAATACATTTTTTTCCCCTGACTTACCTGTTACTGAGTACTACAGTTTTACTTTCTGTATGATACTAAGAAACCATCTGACCAAAAGCAACCTGATGTCTTTCAGAATATCCGTAACAATAGAAGAGCCAAGAAAAATGAGAGACAAAATCCACTTGACTATTTAGATTTAGGGAGACATTACTGACTTAATGTGGTCAGATAAATCATTCCAGGTGATGATCTATATGAAATAATTCACAAGAAATCTCCCATATGCAGGTTAAAAGCTCAGGTTGGCACCTTGAACAACATTTTCTCTTGTAGTAAAAGTACTAAAATTAACATGGATTCAATAAAAAAAAAAACAAACAACCCATAACTCTTAGAAGAGCCATTTTTACAAAACTGCATTTCAGGCCAAAACTACATTTCAGAGTACAAATTTTCACATAACACACATATTCAAATTTAAAAAAAAATATCAGGGAGAAGTTTGGAAATTTAAACTCACATTAAAAAGGAAAGGTTCTAGAATTTTCTCAATTACAGGCAACTCTAGATCTTTCTATAGTGTTTTGGCTAAAGTATCTGGATACCTGCCTACAGACTTGGGCACCCAGTACGACCTTTGCTTTGTCTCTGACAGAAATCCTACTTCTTTCTGAGAATTTCATTATCACTTTATTAAACAATGTAAATACAAAAGCAATCTGAAAGACAATATTATTTATGTATAAAAATCTAGGCAGTTGCAAATCTATTTGGAGCTCCTCCAAATCCTAATTATTTCCCTTCAGCAATAGCATTGAAACTGATTACAAAGAGTATTAATAATTCACTTCATGGCAAATAAAAGCAATTAGTTGAAATTAATTTTCAGATGTGGCTTAAGCGAATTAGTTTTACTATTTAGGGAGATGGACTAGGAACATAGAATATGTTGAAATTTCTCGGTAATTGCGCCAATAACTACTTAGACTGCTTTAGCTAAATGCATAAGAGACATCTACCTTCACCCTACTAATAAAAACATAGACTTATCTAGAAAAAAATAAAACCAGGTATGTCAAGGGACAGGACTTGCACCAGGAAGATTGTAAGATGGAATCCCTATGCACTGGATTGTAGAAATCCTACTAGAGAGTAGCAAGCCTGGAGCTTGCATTTCTATTTTTCTATAAGAACAACAATATACTTGAAGATTTCCTTCAGTAACAGTACATAAGTATCAAGAATCTGAAGATGGACCTTAAAACAAAGGTCTTGTTTAAATTCTTCCAAATTTGGGAATTCTTTCTTAAAGCACAGATATACCTTGAGAAATTATAGAAAAGATGAAGTGATAGATAAATTACTGAAGGTGGAAAGACTACTTAAAATAGTTAAAATACTGTCAAGTGACTCAAGGGTAGGTTATACTTATTCCTCAAAATAAGTACTCTTGAATGGAAATTTTTGCACACTGCTTAATTTATTAACTTCAGACGAACGTCTTTTTAGTGGAAAAGCAAACAGCCTCATATTAGGATAGAAAACAACGAAGTTACCAACCCTATTATTGAATACATGTGCTTCCAACAGTAAGGTTGGAATTGACAAATACATAGTTTCTAGAATCTACTTGGGCTCTTTGAGCACTTCAGAACTTGACTTTATCAGACATAACTACAAATGGAGAATCTACGACTTCAAAAAAGATAACTAAGGATTAAGTAAATACTTTTTTCCCATAATACATACATTTTATGAAAAATACTTGGTTATTCCCCTTCTTCGCAGAATGTTTTATACTCTAAAGTCAAGCTGCAACAGCCTACAACAAATACTTAATGTATTAGCAAGGAATTACTTTTTTAATATGGTAATGTCAATAATTATCAAAGTATCTAGGTGTGAAATAATTTTCAACACAAAATGCCAAAACTAGAAAAAGGGTAAAGAGTCTGTTATAATGAACAAATAAGAGGCTGAAAATAAGTATTACCTAAAACCACAACCAGAATATGACTGCTGAGGTGGAAGATTTTCACAAAGACATCTTTTGGAAAATCAATGCATTAGATTTCATAAATGGAGTGTGAACATTATAAATGGAAAATGTCCAGTTTATTCTAAAACCAGAGTTGAAGAAAGAAAAGGAAGGCTTGAAGAAACTAAATCTTCAAGTGAACAAACCAGTCTCTAGGGAACTCTACCAAAATTTGATTATCAATGGACAAACGTTAAATGGTTCTCTCTGAGAATACCTGTAACAAATGCATGCTAATGAAGATCCACTGTAATTTTTACTAGACATTGGAAAGAGGGACACACTGGACAGCTGGGGTGCTGTGTCCACTTTCAGGCTCCCCATGAGAAGACAGACTGAAATGAGTTCAGTGGAGGCCACCCACCAAGACTGTCAGGGCAGCAGAGCATACAACATCTAAGGAGAGGCTGAGAGATCTGGGTTTGTTCAGCCTTAAGAAGAGAAAGCTAAGATGGAATCTTATTGCTCCCTTCAACTGCCTAATCAAAGTGTTCACAAAGATGAAACCATACTCATCACAGTCACAGTCACAGGACGAGAGACAATAAACCGAAACTGCAGCATGGCAAGCCACTGTTAAGTATTAGGAAAATTTTTCACCATGAAGGTGAGTCAAATAGTGGTACAGGTTCTCCAGAGAGGCTGGAGATAGTTAGAACTTGATTAGACAAGGGCCTGAGTAACCTGATGATCTAGCCGAATCTGCAGTGACAAGGAGGTTGGATAGGTGATCTCCTCCGAAAGCATAAATACTGACATATCACTCCTTGTCTCATCTTTCAAGGGAACATAAGTGGCCCATAATCTTGCACAGGAGAACTCATCCAGATGCGATAGGGATGTTAAGGAAAGAACAGTCTCAGAATACCTCCAGGTATTCATATGAAGCACTCAGGGTGAAAGAAAGTGTTGGGTTTAGTTTTTTTTTTCAGATCAGTAATGACAGCATGTTTGGAGGAATATCCAACAAGAATGATGATTAGAAGGGGGGACGGGGATGGGAGGCAAAAAACTTTGTGTGCTAACATTTTATTTACGTTGTCATTTATTATTTCTAGGTCTTACCCAATCTGAACATGAATTATCAGGACATAAATTCTGCATTTTAAGGGAATGCAATCATACTTTACTCACTAGAATAATTAACTAATTTGATATTAACTTTAAATACAGAGTTAAAAAACATGTTAACAGGTTTTAACGGATACCGTGATGGAATTAACAACCTTAACAAAATCAAAAGGAACATAAATAATTAATTTTGCTCTGCTTTTCATAAAGATGCAAAATAGACCAAAGAAGGCTAACGAAAATGTACAACTACTTATTTAAAAATTATCCGCATACCTAAAAGGATGGTTAAAATTATGATTCATAACTGGTACAGAAGTAAATATCGGGAAATATTTTAATTATTCTTTTAAAAAACATCTAAAGAAAGTTTATAAACAACTTTTAAGTCCAACTGTGTAAAGTAAACCAAATGAAAAAATGTACATTAGTGTTACACCTGTTTAAAACTCAGTTCATTTGTCCTATTTAGATTGCTTAATTTTTTCTAAGTTAATTTATAAAAACAAAAAAACCCAGCAACTTGCCATCTTCGTGTCGGAGGTACTGGTTTCCACCTCTGTCTCTAGCTAACGACCATGCCTCGCCTTCATCACTTTCACAGAACTCTACCATGCTGTTCTTATCCATTTGTACCCATGTACCTTCTGAATTAGTCACCTGATGCACACACACAAAAAAGCACAATTATTGATGTTTCAGAAAACTCAATAGCATGATTCAGCAACTTACAGTATCTGAAAAGCACAGTCATTCCAATATCTATATTATAAAGCAAATGGTAAAAAAAAAAAAAAAGTTTCTTAAATTAAGGCCACAGACTGAGGCAGATTGAAGGACCAAAACTATTTATGTCACATTTACAGTTAGAAGTATTTCCACAAATGTTAGACCTGTTTATGTTCAGAAGAAGCAAAACACCAACACCACAACCTTAGAACATCCAAACAAGCCTAAATAAAAACTTGAAGGAGATATTAATCAAAATAGAACTACTTATTGGTGGCTGTAACAGTAGAATTATAATACCAAGTTATATATGAAAAGTTTGTACGAGTACTAATTTTGTTCCTGACATTATATTTAGGAAATAGCATGACACACTTCATCCTTAAGCCCTTCTTAACCATAAAATGCTATAGCTGGACAACTGGGAACAATAACAACAGTTCAGCAACTGAACAAACAAATACAATCAATACAGAGAAACAGAATAATTTGTTAATTGGTTAGATGCTAGAAAAACATTTTCTCAAAAATATGACAAAAAAGTAGAACAAGAAACATAATTTTGTAAAGAATACTGTAACAAAAACATACAAGCAAGCATATATAACTGCGGTACAATTTTAACACTATTCCAAACAACGCACACATCTAAAAGGCAAAAGACAAAATTGCATTAGTATTTATAATACAAACCAAGTTGAAAGGTTAGTACTTATCATGAGGGTTGGAAAAGCAAACCTGTACAGGGGCAGATTCTTTTGTTGCGTTTACTACTGTTATATACTGATATCTATGAAGACATGAACTGAAGCTACAAGGATCCATACCTCGCCCACTGCCTTGACTTTGTTTCCCAGAACTAACATTCCAATTGGGATACCTCTAAGGTTAGGGCAGCTTCTGATGTTGTGACCTGATGGGCCAGTCTTCACTACCTTGTATACTCCAGGTCCACCTCGAAGAAACGGCATATCTTGTTCTTGCATCACTGCTTCCTGTGGGCAGTGTGAATTTAGATCTTTGAAAAAATCATCAGTATTAGACCTAGATTCCTAAGAAATTTAAAAAAAAAGGCAAAACAAAACAGAACAGAGTAAAACCTATTAATAATACCTCTGAACTCTTTAGATAGGAAATACTTATTTTGAGATTTCAATAGCTAAATTTCAAAGCTAAAAGAGATACTAGTTACATTGCTAATTTTAGTGTGCAATGATAAAGAACTACTAGTAAATTGCACATTAAATGAAAAGTAATCATGCTACTCTTGAAACAGAAGTGGTATAAATGTAACCATTTATATAAAAGGGCTATCTCATACCTACCATTAGAGACTATTTACTCTAACCACTTTCACTAAAGCTTGTTTCATACTGACATTCATCAGGATACACACTCATTCCTCCTGCTGCATTTGTGAAAAAGTCTGGGGCTGTGTAAAGGGAATTTGAATGTTATCTCTTTCCAAATGATATGCTTTTTTTGATTTCACATTTAGAATACATTGTTAATTTAGAATAAAGTCAAAATTATGATAGTGTAACAGCAACACCATGGGATTCTTAAACACACACAAATATTAGTGCATATTTATTATTTATTTTCACTATGTCAATAAAGATGGCCTGCAAATTTATTTCACCTGGTACCAATTACAGATGAAATATATACCCAAATCTGAAATGAGAAAATACTTTTTGAGCTTCCTACCAAGAAAAAATGTTATCTACTAAAAGAAGGGAAATATTAACGTAAGTTTTTCAGACAGCTAAAGCTTAAGAAAAAGAAAAATATTAGGGATGGGAGTAATATATGCACATTTATATCAGGAGAAACAAAGTGAGAAGCAGGAGCAAGTTCTATTATGTTTATAAAGCAAGTCGTAGGTGCTTTCAAAAGAACAGCAGAAAGTTAAGAACCTAAAGAATGCCCTACGGGATGAAGCCATTGGTTCACCTAGTCCAGCATACCGTGTTCAGCAATGGCAACAGGAACTGATGTTTAGAAGTAGCACACAAGTCTTTACTAGTGGTCTGTCCCTTACATACTAACACCATTAAAAATCTTTTTAGCATGGATGTTAGAGGGCATACTCTATTTTCTTCAGTGTTTCTTTATGAATCTGAGTTTTATAAATTTGATTAATTTCCTCTGAATGTGCTGATACTTTCTGCCTTCACAACCCTCTGTAAGAAAATTTTCCAGGAGTTCTCTTCCTGCTGTGTAAAAGAATACTTTATTTTATCAGTTGTAAACCAAACTTCTACTTATTTCCTTTTTAATTAATGCAGTCTCCTTTGATCTCTTTAATTACCATATTTTCATCTTTTTGGTATGGAAGTCTGTGCACTATATACAGAGGCATACAGCAGTCTTTCCAAGAAGCCTTTATACAACAAGGAATCTGTTCTGCAAATATGTAACTTCCAAAGCAAGTTAGTGCAAGCTGGTGTAAACTGAATTAAGGAAAAAAAAATTCTGTACATTTTAAAGCCAGTTTAAATACTGGCTAGATCTTGGTATAACAATAAAGAAGTTTGCTATTTTGGGGGAAAAATATTCAGTCAAAACCAAGTTTTAAAATCTATAAATAAATATGTAAAACACTGAGTGTCATCTTCATTACAAAATCCATATGAAAACAATTTGATATCAAAAATCACTACAGTGATTTTTTACAGTGATCTGCAAAAAGATTTAGACAAGCACTTCTAAAAAGAAGAGTGCTACTTATGAATTAATGAAAATTCAATACTCTGACCTTGTATTTTTTCTCATCCTAAAGAAGGAGAGAAAGATACAGTATTCTATGCAAATCTGTTATATCTTTTCAAAGAATATTTAATGTAAAGTTGAGTTATAAGGTACATTCTGAAAACATGATATACAGTGTGACTGTTCCTGTCATTTAACTCACCTTGGGGGGTAAAGCTTTGGAAGTCCATGAAAAAAGGTCCAAATCCCTTACTCCTTGGCTAGCATTAAAGACATTCTGAGCAAGAAAGTTTAAAAAAAAGACATATGAACAAGGAAATGGGAACAAGGAAACACTGGAGGAAGAAGCTCGAGGTACTATAAAGCAAACTTTCTCCACAAGTAAATTTACTAGTAGAATGTTTTGCAAAAGGGGAAAGTTTCATTTCCCTAATCAATTCATCTGAGTCCACTGCTTACAATGGCAAATCATCCATCAAACAAAAACAGTTCAGCATGTCAAAAGCTCAAAATGGATGTAGTGTGTCATGCCATTTACTGAAATTAAGAGCCAGACATTTCTCATAAAGCTTCAGGCTTTGTGCACAGAAAAATCCCACACTTCTGCTACAATGAAACAGTAGTTGGTCCAACCACAAACCACAGTTTTTATAGCAAGACAGTCTGCTGTTTTGAAAGATAATTTCATTTATTGCTGGACAACTGCACATGGACTTCTAGTCACCAAGTCAGAACTGAAAAGATGCAGAAGGGCTAAGCTCACTATTTTTGAAAGCAATTCACTTGCCCAGACACATCAAAATCATGCTCTTTACCAGAGCCAAAAATTTCAGAGTGCTGTAAGGAGAACAATACCTAAGATTTCATTAGTTTTATAAAATATACAATGCATTTACTGGTTTATTATGAATTATCATAAACCAAATGGAGCCGCCAGAGAGAGTTCACTAATCTTATAACCAATTGCCTGTACTATGGAAACGAACACAGCTGTTCTGTGTATTTTTTCCTGCCTCAGCACAGCTAGGACAGCATTTTTTAATCACCAGAAAACATGAAAAAAAAGCCATTTTTTTCTCCATAGACTGGTTTCTACTAATTTCAAAGAAATTTTCACTGTTCCTGTCAAATGAAAGAATTAATATTACATATATAGTAGTATTAATAATCAGTATTTATGACAGAATCCCTCTGGCAAAGCCAACACTTTATCTATACGAACAGAAGTACCAAATCTTATTTCATTTGCTACCCCCATCCTGAGAGGGGAACCAAGTGAAATCCCTGGACAGAGGTCACATTAGAATTTAACAGTAAAGAAAAGGCAATGAATCTCTTTAAGCAGAAACAAGTACAAAACACTCTTGGCATGCTTCCTCTGTATACCTTGAAAAAACATTAACACATTAAAAGTAAGTAAATCCATGCTTCTGTCTCATGATAGAAGCAGAACACGTAGCTATATACTGTTTGCAAAACTCCTGTTTCCATCAAGTTCCAGTAATACTCCTGCTTCCATCAAGTTCCAGATTCGCAAATTTGACAAAAACAAGGAAATTGTTGAAAAAGCACATTTCTTTAGAATTTAGTACCTCTACCCAAAATTGAAAGAGGTACCAATGCACTAGTGACGTATGTCTTGGGGCACTGGGGAAGGAGGGAAGGGTGTTAGATAGGAAGACTGTCAGAGTAAAGGCTTATCGATTCGACATAAAACTATGACAACTATAAAAAGCCCGTGTTTGCCCAATGAGAGTGTATTTCATAGGTACCCAACATAGTTTAACTGATTATATTACTTTGCAGCTTATCTCATATTTTGTCGTAGACTTCTACTGTACAGAGAAATATGAACTATCCATACCTAAAACAATGAAGCATCAAAGATGTATTTTTGTGCATTACAAAGCTGTATGTGTAAAACGTACAAAAGAAACCAACTGCAGTGAAGTGGTACCATGCTGGCTTAGCACCAGAAGGTCAGACCAGAAGCTCTCCTTTGTTCTGGAAGCTTTAGAGCTTCCTGGCTATTAGCATGCTGTACACAAGTTTAGATAACAGATCAGGCATGTACTTGAGAATTAAGTTTTCATTCTGAAGAAACCACTACACACAAGCCCTATGTAGTCTTTATGCTACCATGTGTAGATTAATTTTTTCCTTTCAAGATTTCCCTTCCAAAAACTAAAAATAATTTCAGGAATTCATATTTTTTTTCCAATAAAATAGCAGAAATCAAAAATATAAATAAAAAATACTTTGTTTTGTCACCAAAAATTAGCAGACCATTAAGCATTTAAAATCTCAATTAATATTATTTTTCAAAGCTAAGGCTTATTTTAAACAACCATCTTGACATTTTACCCAACATGGTCTTATTCTCCAACTGCCTTCTATTGTGGCTAAAATGATGGTAGAAATCTCCTGTAAATGTCCTTCAACGTTTCTGAGGTTCTGTGATCTACCACTGCAGACTACATCCTAATTTTGGTTCTTTTTTCCACTGCAGTTTCCCAATCCTGTTTGCCTATGGTGGTTGGGGAATGGAACAGTAAAACTGAGCAGGAGGGTACAATATTCCCCATTATTATAAAGCTTGATATTTAAAATGAAGTAATAAAAACTTATTCAGACTCTGATTTTTAAAAAGTCAAGTTCCAGAGCTTAACGAAGATAAAATTCTATTTCTCCCTAGTGTGTACTGGTTTACGCTGTTATGTACCTTTCTACTAAGTACTATGTATAAGTATGCATACGTAACTGTCCCTATATGTAACACCCTCTATCAGAACTTAACAAGAATTTTTTCAAAAACTGAATGTCACAAGGCAGAAAGAAAAGTAACTACCAGGGAAGGAAGTAGCTTACCCAGAATCACAACCTATTACGACTCACACTCTTATCCAGAATCACCATGTATTAAATTCACAGCCTCTTAATCATAATACCTATAATGGACTGGATGCTCAAGTTTAGATCAATGGTTACACAGCAGCTCCTCATGAAAGGATTTCACTATACAGTCTTTCTTAAGAAGGTAAATGACCACAGCTCAAATAAATAGATTATCATCTACAACGGATCTCTGTTTTCCTATGATCCTTTCTCTTTAAGTATAATAGCTTTGATCAAAATACACAGAAACAATGTATTTAGATCTAAGATACTCAATATCTGCTTTATCGTAAAATATACAGTTAATGTCTACAAAGAAACATAAAATATAAATACAATATATATGCCAGGAGGACAAGAGGCTGACACTCTTGAATAATTCTACTCTTTTTTTTTTATTTGTTCACTGTTCTATTACTACAGTGATGTAATAGAAGAATGCAACCTTTCCTTAAAAATTTACCTTAAATATATATTACAAAATTACTGAGGTATTTTATTACTTAAGGGAGGATTACAAAAAGCCTGTGTGCTTCAATGTAACAAAGCAATGTAACTGGAGTTGCCAAGTCTACACACTCATGAAATTAATAAAAATTAAGTCTAATAAAAGTAATGTGACATTCATTTGAATAGGTGATAGAACGACTAATTCAGCCACATCATTTTCCATTTTTATTTTCAGTCACATTAGAGACTTCTTCCAGCCTGTTTCCTTCTTCTGAAACCAATACTCATAGAACAGCTTTAGAATCCAAAAATCTTGTGCATCAACAGACTTTTTACTACACTCATGTCATTCAGTTGCCTAAATCAATAGAAAACGCTGGGCAAATATGGATTATTTCATAATTTAATCTACAGAACCTTTAACATTTAATAGTTAATTTAAGATCTTGTGCTACATGAGTCATCCACCTCTAGAGGACTGCTCTGATCAAATTTGACAACTTGCAAATACAACTATTTTCCTGGACAATTCAGAGAAAAGAAGACATAGTTTTGAATATTCTCAACTTAGTAACCACCTTAAAAGAGATTTTATTTTAAAATGTTCTACCTAGTAAGAAGTTATAACTTTATGTGATCAAGATTTATCACAAAAAAGAGTTTTAAGCTGAGCTACAAAAATCAGGAGCTTACAAAAGAGCTTATTGAGTTGTATGGTGCATAGAATAGCATGCAGTAAAGACTAAGGCGTTCAAAAGGAAGCCACTGAACCTTGACTTTTGTTTTGTGACCTTTAAGGTAGAAATAAAATGTTACAGAACATGTTTTCCTTTTTCCTCTTATAATTATGAATCATGCCAACAAACCTTATGCTTAAATATGATCATAATGACATTAAATAGTTTCAGGACATGCTGAGTCCTTTCAAAAAACTGAAAATATGAGAAAGATGCCAACTACTTCAAAACACATCTCTTACTATACATAGCTACATTGTTGTGATAGTTGCTTTTGTTAAGACTTGCTATGTTGGCCACTGGCTGCTTACTGATCACAAGCTAAGAAAGCATGCAACTTTCACCTTGTGCCATTAAAGATGTCATGTAACTGGGTAGTTAATAGTCTAAAATTGATAATATTTTATCTGAACTTTACAGAAGCAGAGAGAGAAATGTATGATACTTAACTCCTGTATTTCACATTAAATTGTACCTGACCTACTTATTCAAATGAAATTTGAACTATCAACCATTACATTATCAAGACTGAGTTGTTCAGTTATTTATTTATGACCACCATTTCCTTTCAGACTTTACTCACGGAGCACAGGGTATGTTCATCTCTAGAAATAATTGTGTAGTAGAGTCATTTGAAATATACCAACGGGTAAGTTCTTGCTAACCACTTGCATGACTGCTGAGCTTAAACCTATTTCTTTCAGCAAGTAAAAAAATACTAGAAATAGTTAAACTAAAAAAGAAAACAAAAATCTAACAGAATGTAATACCCATCCAGACATTCAATATTTACTGAAGTTAACTACTTAGTCAAGCTGAATTCACTTTTATTATGGGTGAACAGGTAAATCTCAACTGCTGTATACAAATATTAATGTTTCATGAAAGTATAATATACCAACTTTATAATGAGTATCAATTTCTAAGGCCAAAATCACAAGCAAGATTTTAAGCAAAGCTTAAATTTTCTGCATGTTTTCATATATTCGACAACAAACTAGATAAATATGCCTGTCGTCATAGTGCTGGAGTGACTGATGGCTGAGTACAGAAGTAATTTGCTTCCCAAATGCAGTACTGAAGTAGTTCCCAAAGTAAGGGTTTTATTGAAAGAAATTTCCAAATAGAATTACATCAACAATTTATAGACAAGAAGGTGACTAGGAAGATCTAGTTGCACCATATGACAGTGTCAGAACACAGGCTGCAGCCACAGGGGATTTTATGAACTGCCAGATTTGGCTACTAGCAAGCAGCCCAGTTTCACTGGAACCAGAAATATCTCAGTTCTTATATGATTGGAAAACATGAACAGGATGACATTACTGGCTGAAGGTGTTTAATTTAGCCAAATATTTGCCAACTGTCTTCAACTGCAGCAGCAGCTCACTCAAGTAAGAAGACAAATCAAATCTAAATAGCTGCACTTGCAATTAAATCTGGTTCTCAAATTCTGCCCAAAAGAAACCAAGGTACTGCCCATGCTGGGGAAAGCACAAAACCAGATGGGACACAAAGGCCTGCACTTTTCATAATTCTTTTGAGAAACATTGGTTTGTCTAATATACTTTTTTGTTTCTTTATAATTTTTTAACAAACCGTATCTTGTTTCCAGAAAAGCTGTAACCTTTGAATTGTAGCGATGGCGACCACCATTAAAGTTATCCAGATAAATTATGCTTACTCTTATTATAAATTCAATTTTTTACTCAGTCTTGATGCTCTGGGATTCTTTGACTAGCTAATAAATTGATAACTCAAGGATTTGGGTGTAAAACTCACAAAAAAAAAAAAAACCCACACAAAACCAACAGAGCCTGAAGAACTTTCCAAGTATTGGAAAATGCCTCAATTACATTGATTCACTGCAGGCTGCAAGCCTCTTCTGAAATCATGGCATCACTGGACCCCTTTACAGACAATGACATCTTGCATCAGAAACACCCGGTGCAGACCGCAATCTTACATGAGTAGACTTTTGTTATAGCCATCCTTGCACTTCATTTCTCTTCTAGGAGAAGAGGCTTCAACATAAAAAGCCCCCTACCTTTCTACACTCCACCCTCATTACACAATAGCCCATCAAAAATGTGAACACATATAAGGTAGTATTAGGTAATTAAAATATTGTTTACCTCAGGAGTCATTTGCAGCCTTAATTAAAGAAAGTCTTGTAATGAGGATAGAGTGTACTTTTGGATATTTTTCAAAGGCACCTTTTACTTACGTCAACAGGCACCAGAAGGCTCTTGCCAAGATGTTGGTTAAAAGAGAGACACCAGGCTTCAGTGTAACCATTCATGTTAGGAACATACTTCTTTATTGTCTCATCATTCAGCCTCAGCCAAACACCATCATCATTGTGGATCTATGGGAAACAAGCAACAAAAACGAGCCATGCCCTCCTGTAACTGTTCTGTAGCTAGTAAGTATTAACAGATTTCAGACAAACAGACAATAGCAGCAAGAAAATAACGATTTTCACTATGCTGATAGAATGTAAGAAGAGGTAAAGAGCAGTATCGATAAAATCAGAAGTCCAAAGTAATGGGAGGCACATCTTTTTAGAAGGCAAGGTGCAAAAATAAACTTAAATCAGATCATGCAATAATAAGAGTTATTTGAGAGAAAAGATGAAAGAAAGCCAAGCCTTCATAAGCTTCATAATTTTCCCACTTCCCATTTTTACATTTTTACTACAATGTAGTAAATTGCAAAAATACTCCTTGTATATGAAGAAAAAAAAAATATGCATAGTAGTCTAACACACTGGACATCTTTCAGAAGCGTAAGTGAAAGACAATGAAAATGACACCTACATCTGACTATTTCAATTCTACACAAAATCTAAGTCATAAACAGCTAAATCCTTAGAAATACTATTATAAGATGAGCTACAGGAATTTTGTTTCCTCATATCTGAGTCTCAACAGTTTGTTACACAAGTTTTCAAGTAAGTAAGTTAAAAGGAAATGACAGCTTGAAAAACTGTATTAGTAAATATTTAGATTTTTGCAATTTATACTCTTATGTTCCTAAGTTACATATGTCAACATCTAAACATGAAAAAAAACCATTTTTTTGCATGAATTAACTTTACATGTTAGCCCAATTTTCAACAAAAATGTCTTATTTTACCTCGTCAATGAAAGTGATGGATCCATTGACTTTCACTATGCCTATTTGCTCACTCTGAAGGGAAGGGTGGCTACGAATACGAAGCCCTGCACTGTCCTTGGCCACAAATTTGCGAACCTAAGAGATGCAAAGGAAGAGAGTAAGGAAGAAAAAATTGGAACAGAGCTCTCAAAAGAGTAAAAAGAAATAGGTTTACACAGATTCTGAAATGCTAGTGACGAGATGGCAGTCTTGAGTTACAGTTTGTTGCTAGTTTCCCATGGCTGCTGTGTATAATTTAACAATTTAATTATAACCAATAAAATCATGATGTCAAAAAAACCCCCAGACGTCCATTGACTCAGTTTTTAAAAGATCTCTGTTACACCACACAATATTCACTACAAAATTCTGATTCTTTTAACTGCCCCCTCCCCCACTGTATTCATTCTTGCAAGTTTCAAGGGTGTTGCATTTTCAAATTTAATACTTCCAGTAATTGGACCAATCAGTTCTCATTTGTGCTACCATAACATTCTGTTTAGTCAGCTTTTGGCCAAAATTTGAATATTTTCCGGAGCTAAAGAGTTTAAATAGTCATTTAAAAAAAAAAAAAAAAAAAAAGAACAGATCTTTCTACTTTATTTGTCAAATAGGTACTTCAACAGTTCCTCACTTTTTCACAGGAAGGTTAGATCAGATGCTCCTTATTGCTTGTTTGATTTACTACAACCCCCAAAATCTCCCAGTTGTTATTCAGTATCATTTTTTCACCATTCAAACACATTATCAGGCACCTGTCCCATAGAGAACAAAATTCAGCCATCCTTTTGGTTTCTGATTTTAAGAAGTGTCTATTTTCTACGCATGTGCTATAAAACCTTTTTCTTGGAAGGTTATTTTCAAACTCCACACACAAAACTGAAAAAAGTATCAACTGAAGTATGGACCAAATCTTTAACTTAACATAAAGCACAGAATGATACGGAAAGAATAAACTCAGGAAAAAGTAATGAAAGGTAACAGCGAAGTGCATGAATTAATTTTTTTCCCTAATGAAATTATTTAAGAATGGTATTTATTTTAAGACTAATTAAAAAAAAGACAAAGACAACAAAACCAAACCAAAACTAGAAGCACGTAAAGAATTTCAAATGTAATTTACTCCAAAATGTGCAAGGTTTTGCTTACTGGAAATCTTGTTACTTCAAGGATTTAGATTTCTCTCAACAGGCAAAACGAAGACTTTCAAGGTTCTTGTAAAAATGTAAGGCTGAATCACTGCTGACAGCATTCTCAACATTGACGACAAGTCTATAACAAACGCCTTGCAAATTAGGAGTCCCTGCATTATTACCCTGAAATGTTACTTTAGAAAAATCATATGATGGATTGGCTAGAAGTTGGCTTAAAAACTTGAATGTAGTGGGAAGAGAACTCGCACTCGAGATTTAGATACACACAGGCCCGGAAAGAGCTTTTTTTCCCCTACTTAACAGAAAACTTCCAGCTGTAACTACAAAGTGTCCAGGGATCAGATCCGCTGACAGACAATACAACAAAAAACAGATGAGAAGTTCTCTTACACTCATTTCTGACCATCTTGAAAAACTTAATTGTCTATCTTTCTGATACAGCACCTCTTTGCTTGGAATATTTCTCTATGGCACAACGGTTCAGTAACTCTCTCCTGTAACATTCCCATAGTAAGTTCTTCCACAGTGCATACACAAACTGGACTCCAACTAAAAGCGATTAATGCAGAAAGGCATAGCAATTAACACGTACATCTCCCTTATAGGGCACAGCAGTTATCAAGAGCGTTGCTGCTGTGCCTTCTTATTCAGTGAATATGAAGAGAGGTACACCCCTCAGTACAGAAAGATGCGTTGTATAGGGTGAACCAGCCTTAACAAGGGGGTTAACCTTCTATGAAGGGATGCAACAAACCACCCCCGGCCCAGAGCTTTCTGTTTTGGTGGTTTTTTTACAATTGATGCCAGCTACTTGTTCAGTCATGAGAGGACACCAGAAACAGTCAAAACACATTGGTGACCAGTCATTCTGGTACCAGTCTTGCCCCTTCCAATTCAGCTAAATTAAGACTGCTTTCTTCTAGTCTGCTCCAGCTACCCTGAATTATATCATATAGCTTGAAAGATAATGTTTCTGTGGAATACCATTTCCTGCAAATTACGTAATCCAAGTTTCACAGCTAATGAAGAGGCAGCCATTCTTAGGGGTCATATACTCCAGGCTGCATACAGTTTCCCTATGAAAATCTCCTTTACCAACTTGGATGGACAGGAAAACCAGATTTTCATCTGACTTCAAATAACAGAGAATGAAGAAATCAATACAAAATCATCATATAGTATCCATTTTCAACTTTCAGTTCAATTAAGGTTAGACTACAAAACTGGAATGTCCCACTGCCTCAGTGAAAATATTTTGATGATTCTAGTTGAGAACAGAATGTGCTCTTAGCGTCCTTTGGTTATAACTATCTGAAATTTAGGGCTGACAAAGAAGAGGAAGAAGCTCAACTAACCCCTTTTTCTTAGCAAAACACGATTTGGTATACTGGACTGTCTCTGACTGACACATGTCTAATTTGCATTCTTGGCTTCAGAAGCATGGAACACAGAGCAACTATTACCTTTCTGTGTTATAAATAATACTGCTGTTCATACACAAAGAATTATTCTAACCTGGTTTGTTATGTGATTTATTACAACCCAGAGGAAAGATAACTGATAAAATGATTTATCATGAAAGGTCGCATATTTTTGCAACAGGCTCTATAGACACTATATACAGGTCAGAAAGAGGGCTCTGCTTTCAAAGAGACTACGATTTGGAACAAGAAACAAGACATGCAAGCAGAACAACACAGGGAGATGATTAAACACAAGGTAATGCCTCAGAACACCAGAGGCCTAACTTTTGCCAAGTATTTTTAACTGTCATGAGCACCGTTACTTGACAAAATGTAGCTATGAAGCAGTCACCTCAATTCCCACTGTAATAATTTAAAAGAAAGACAGCACTTCCATCCAGGAATTTATCTCATCTTACAGCAGATGTGTCTCTCACTTTGGTGACAGCAAACAACACATATGATGATCATTTTGGATAGATATATCATTAAGTTCTGTGAGATGAATCTCATCCAGTAGGAATTGGAAGTTTTAATTAAGATAATGAAGTAACCAGGAAGTCTTCCTTCCAAGAGAAGGGAGGAAGCCTGTAAGTATCAGAAAAAAAGTGCAATGCGGGATAAAAAAATTGTGTGGAAACTAAGCGTAAATTTATGATTTTTTATTATTTTTATCTTGAGGTGTGGGTGCCAGGAAAATAATCCTGTCAGTGGCAGAAGCAGATACTGGATGCATCTCTACAGACTGGTAAACTTTACAACAAAGTTACTGTCTCTAGATTATTCAGAAAGCTGTAAAACAAATAAATCAGGATGTGCTGGCAAACACTTCTTGTAACCATGTATTTCTCAGACACCTTTTCAGTTGTAATAAGACAGGGAAGGATAACCTTGTGGTATTTCAGAATTCCACATCTTTCAGTACAGGTTTAGTCCATGAAAAAAAAGTTATTTAATGTGCCTTTCTTCGCATATAAGAGGAAGTGGAAGATGGTTCCCTCATCTGGACATTTTCCTTATAGCACTGCCACACCACATTTCAGCTTTCCTCCACTGTGCCTACTTTAGTCCTTCAGGGTGGAACGATAAGGTGAAACGGGGAAGTCAAAAGCTACAGAAAGGATAACTTAGAAAAATAAAATAATTATATTCTAAGAAAGCAAGGTATCACTAAAGAAACTATTTTTTTATTTTATACTGACTGAAGAAAGATCCTTATTATCACAGAACAAACAAAATCTTTGTAAAGCCCTTTGTAAAATTAATTTCATAATACAATATCAAAGAAAAAGAACTAATAATAGTGTAGAATGCAGTCTGTGGACTTCCTAATTGCTGTACAAACGTTGCGTGACAAGCCAAGACTAAGGCAGTTTCTGTAGAGCTTCCAAGACTTATAGTAATGAATAGACAGAAAGAAAAAGGAATTACTAACTTTCATTTTATCCAGTATATTAATTTCATTCCATGCACCACATCAAAGTGATCTGCACATATCCTTAAGTCCTGCACTACTACAACATAATAAAGTATGTATTAAACAACAATAAAATCCCACACAAATATAACTATCTGTGTTTTTTTTTTCTTCAGTTCTCCAAACCTTGTTTGGCTGAGGCTCTGCTTTTGGTTTAATAAGTTGGGTTCCAGGAGGTATCATTCCCTTGGGAGGATCTTTTACTTTCACTTCTAGTCCAGCATCTATGAGCAAACAAAGACTAAGTTTAAAAAAGAAAAATATAAGGGGATATATATATCAGTCAAACAGTTACCTATAGTTTATTTATGCTACAACTCAGAGTAGGAAAAATAACCACTCGCTTATCTGTCTGCCATAAACAACAACTGCAGTTGCTTCATGGTGCAAAGTAATACTTTCTCAACATTTGTATTTTCCTATGTGGAAATGTACAGATATATAATTTCATGTTTCTACTAGATATATGTCACACTTTGTGTACACAACACTATTGGGTAATTTTTTATCTTAATTGTGTCTGTAGGGGTATGTTTCAAGGAATGGTGAACACAGAGGAGTTTAATGTTTGAGGGGAGCAAACGAAAGCTCCCGGAGACGCAATAGCAAATGCATGCTGTACTACTGCAGATGTTAATCGCAAAATGTGAGAAACAGACAAAAGCCTTAAAAGCCACAGAAAAAGCCTATAATGTAAACAGCCAGCATCTTTAATTATCAACACTTTTATAAAACAGAAGGTACCATAAAATATCTCAACATAGTCACATTCTCAGACTGTAAAGGACACATGTAAAGAAACAGTTCAAACTTAAGTAACAGATGGATATAACCTTGAGTAATAATCTTAAAAGAGATTGTATCAGCCACCACTATCAAAGCCAAACTACAAATTAATGACCTCAGTAGATCTTCTCAGATTTTTTTTCTTTCATTTTACAGGGTAATCCTTTGAAGAACAGCAACTTGAACAGAAAAAGCCAGACCTAGGGATAAAACTGCTGGTTTCAGTAACATTCTTTTAAACAAGTGTGAAAGTAACAGAATGAATCTAGACATATCAAGAACACAGAAGGTTTGAAACAGAGAAAAAACTAAGTGCTACCAGTACTTAAGCAGATAAAAGCTGACAGAACTATGATGGGTGCATGAAAGCCTGAGAGAGGATAGTAAGATATTAGGACTGAACCAGAAGTTACATTGAAGAAAAATGGCAGAGACAAGTATTAGAGTATACTCACACCTATTTAATAACCAAAGTTAGCAACTGCATTCTAGCATTTCTAAAAGTTAACCCTACAGAATGAATCAGGATGGCAAAAACATAACAGCAGCTGACTTAAACTACAGTGTTCCTGTTTGAAGAATAAAGAAAACAATTAATAATCTTTTATAAATCTTATCTTCTGTAGGTAACACACAAAACTGAACATCCCATTCCAATCCTATGTGAATTATGTGCATTTATGAGTATCACTTTATGTATTTACAAAAGGTGTTATACAGTACTGGGAAAGAGGAATTGCTGGTGAACTCACTTAAACTCTCCTAGCAGATCTATGCCTAACTACAATGCCTTCAATTTCCCTACTACCATCTTCACTATACCACCTGTAAGACTAACAAGAGAGCATTCAAGATACAGACTTCTTTTTGGAGTGTCAATCTTTCCACCACATGCTGTAGTATCTCATAATATAGTCCTTAGGATCAGCAAGACAAATAAAAGATTTACAGCAAGGAAGAAACACAAAGCATTTAAGAATAAGTACAAATAGAATCACAGAATCATAGAATCTTAGACTGGCTAGGGTTGGAAGGGACCTTCAAGATCATCTAGTTCCAACCCTATCTTCCACTAGACCAGGTTGCTCAATGCCCCATCCAGCCCAGCCTTGAACACCTCCAGGGATGGGGCATCCACGGCTTCACTAGGCAACCTGTTCCAGAGTCTCACCACCCTCACAGTAAAAAATTTCTTCCTAATATCTAGTCTAAATCTGCCCACTTCCAGTTTAAATCCATTACCTCTCATCCTGTTGTTACATGCCCTTGTGAAAAGTCCCTCTCCATCTCTCCTGTAGGCCCCCTTCAGGTACTAGAAGGCCTCTATAAGGTCACCCTGGAGCCTTCTATTCTCCAAACTAAAGCCCAACTCTGTCAGCCTGTCCTCGTACGGGAGGTTCTCCAGACCTCTGACCATCTTCGTGGCCCTCCTCTGGACTCGCTCAAATACGTCCATGTCCTTCCTGTGCTGAGAACTCCAGAGCTGGACACAGTTCTCTAGGTGGGTTCTCACGAGAGCAGAGTAGAGGGGGAGAATCACCTCCCTTGACCTGCTGCTAATGCTTCTTTTGATGCAGCCCAGGACACGGTTGGGCTTTCCAGGCTGCAGGCCCGCACTGCCGGCTCATGTTCAGCTTCTCATCAACCAGCACCCCCAAGTCCGTCTTTCAGGGCTGCTCTCTATCCATTCTCCGCCCAGCCTGTATTTGTGCTTGGGGTTGCCCCGACCCATGTGCAGGACCTTGCACTTGGCCTTTTTGAACTTCATGAGGTTTGCATGGGCCCACCTCTCCAGCCTGTCAAGGTCCCTCTGGATGGCATCCCTTTCCTCCAGCGTGTCCACCACACCACACAGCTTGGTGTCGTCAGCAAACTTGCTGAGGGTGCACTCCATCCCACTGTTCATGTTGTCGACAAAGATGTTAAATAGCACCAGTCCCAGTACCGATCCCTGAGGAACGCAGCTTGTCACTGGTCTCCATTCGAACATGGAACTGCTGATCACAACTCTGAGTACGACCACCCAGCCAATTCCTTATCCACCATGTGGTCAAACTGTCAAATCCATGTCTCTCCCATTAAGAGACAAGATTGTCGTGTGGAACAGGGTCAAAGGCTTTGCACAAGTCCAGGTAGATGATGTCAGTTGCCCTTCCCTTATCCACCAATGCTGTAGCCCCATCGTAGAAGGTCACTATGTTTCTCAGGCACGATTTTCCCTTGGTGAAGCCATGTTGGCTGTCACCAATCACCTCCTTATTTTCCATGTGCTTCTGCAGAATCTCCAGGAGAATCTGCTCCATGATCTTGCTAAATAATTGAGACTTTGGCCAGAGTCTCAGTTAAGACAATACCTTCTCAGTTTTCCACAAAAGAAATTACATTATTTACTCTTGCATGGTTAGGAACAATTTCACCTTTTCTTAGGTTCTTCAGCATTGATTTTCTTTTTTTTTTGACCCTTTAACTATACATCTCTACCGCCTTCAGCTGAAACACAACATTTTTCTTGAAACATTGAGAGTAGAGAATAAGATACTCTATTAATCTGGTAGTCTAACTACATTACAAATAACACAGTTTGCCACATATATCCCTATTGCCACGAGAGAACAGCTATGTGGTTTGTTTTTTTTTTCTTTTGAGAAAGAAGTGGGAATAAGAAAAAAGAGTTCTGAACCAAAACTCAGGACCTAAGTTTTGTTATGCTTTAATAATAAATCTTATTAGCACCATGACATGCATTCATCTGTATACAAAGTGGATATAATATAAATTTATGCTTAAGTATAGTAAAAATTAAGTACCTATTTCAATGCCATCTATAGTAACATGAATGGTATAGAGACCAACAGCTCCAGGAGTCCAGTTTGCACAGTATGTACCATCATTATTGACTCTGATCAACATGTTTTCACTGGGTCTAGGCATAAACAAAACAATTGAAATAATTAAAAACTATTGTCTTCTTGGAAACCATCTCTAATAGTTAGCTTGTGAGTCCGGGTGTAAACAGAAGTGACAGAACATGTTAATTTATGTCCCTATTAAAAAGTAACTTTTTAATGCTTACCTCTTTGGTGTCGGTGAAGCAAAGCGTAGCTCTTCAAAAGAATAATTTTCGTATGCCTATAAACAAGTTCAACAAACATAAAGTCAATAGGTATCAGTTAACTCTGTCTCAGCTGAACCCAGGACAACCATGGTCATGAATTTAAAAAAAGCAAGAGTATTATCTCAAAGAACTCACTAATCTAACTTTATGCTCACCAGAAGCATTGATCAGGGATCCAGAAAAAAATTCCAAAACACAGAAACACAGGCATATATATACATACAAGAAAAAGTATCTTCACTTTCTGTTTAAATTGCCATTATTTAGATAATAAAGATAGCTATTGCTAACAAAAAAAAATTGTTCACAGTCAAGTCACTGAACCTCTTCTAATCTCACTTGTACAAAAAGCCTTTAATGCAGGTAGTGCACTGAAGACCATGTGAAGATAAGAAAGCAAGTATGCTGCCAGTGAAAAACTGCAAAGCAGCCCCAGTGGATTTATCAACGGAATTTTGGATCCTCTTTCATTCTATTCAAAGTGAAGAAGTAATTCCCTTTATATTGAGGTGGTATTTCTATTGATTCCCACTACAAAAAAACCCTGGTTCACTTAGAAGTAAATAATGGTAGGATTAGAACTGCATGAACACGTCAGCAAGAATCTTTCTGGCCTGCAATGGTTGCTGAGTTATCAGATCTGGGGAGAAGAGGTGGGATACAAACATTTGAACATACAGGCAGATCAGCCCTTTTTGGAGGCTGTACGAGGATATAGTTTTGGGTATCAGTCTCCCACACATGTCATCATTTATTGTCACACAGTGAGAAGCCAGAGTTTCTAACCATATTTGGATGTTTCTATTAAGTACTGATACAACGTGCAGGCTGGTATAAAACAAAAAGGTCAGGGGACACCTGCATTTTACATGGAATTAAATGCTCAGTAAAGTGGGGAGGCAAGCAGAAGACAATATTTACACTTGAATCAGTAAAGTTGTTAATAAGCTAATCAAATACAGCAGGTAACATCTGCATTTCCCAGAATGTCAGACAGTCCACAATTTAAGCAGCAAAATATCACCTCTGTTAACAGATGTTTTCATCTTTTAACAGATGTTTTCCTTTCTCCTGAGTGACTCAGACTAGTTTGTTAATCAGTGTAATCAAAATCAAAGACAACTTTTCTTTTTAAATTCTAATTTAAATTCTTTAGAGTTCAGGCCATTGGTCCTTTTGATGTACCTAGCTGTATGCTGAACTTAAACATAATCAAAGTAATTTGTAATCAATGCATATTTAGATTGTGACCAAACTGAAATATACATTTTTCTTTCTCCTTCATATACTTTTACACACTTTAAATGCTGAATTTTATAGTCATATTGCTAAAATAAGAGTAATTTACCTTCATCATTGTAATAGCAATATATCGAGCTTCTTTTACTATCATTGGCTCATATGAAGAATCCAGCTTTGGTGAAGGAAGTCCTCCAAAAGTCATATCACTGCTAGGGGAAGCAGCTGTTGCAGGACTCCCTGGTATCCGTTGCAACTTTTTAACTTGCTCTTGTTGCAAAGATGTTTTTTTCTGAGAAACAGGAATAGCTTTGACTTCTACCTACAATAAAGCATGGAATACAGAAGAGGATTTAGGGAGAAAACAAACTCACACATTCTTTTAGATCTGATAAGTAAAGTGGCAGAGTGCCTAAAGCACCTGCTAGAAATCCAGCCATGTCAAAAATCCATGTGTTTACATTTTGCAAAACCAAGCACAGCATCTCTGAGAAATGTTAATGTACAGGAGAGAAGCATTCAATCGCCTTGGCACATGACCAGTAAGGGCCAGTGTCAGTTCTGCCAGTCCCAGAGCACTCCCTGGTAAGCAGCACAGAGTCTGGTATGCCTAGCTAAGTTTTCCCACAACAGAAAATGCTACAAAGTAGGGAAAGGACTCTTCCAAATGAGTGCACAGGCTTCAGAGTGAGTCATTCGGGGCTGGATCAGCAGTGGCCAGAGTGGACCTTGGCTAGCTCTGTCACCCTGCACTGTGCATTTATACTGTGCTTTTTAATGCCTATTTTAACTGATTTTTTTTTTTTTTTCCAGAGGTACCAGAGACCTCCATTACTGGAGATAACAGTCTCAGCTGTACTTGAGAGCCACGAATACTTTAACAACAACAACAAAAAGGACTATAGGAACTTCCAAATATTAGAAACAGACAAAGGGGAAGAAAATAGTCCATCAATGTGCTTCTGATTCTTTTTTTTTTCCACCACATCTATTCAGTTTACAATTTATAATAGTCTTTCCTGGCTAACGTTAAAAAACGGATTCTTGTCACCTTACACATCATCACCATCAAATGTTGTCTACAACTTGTGGATTATTTCCACAAGCTACACACGTGTAGCTCATTATAGACAAGCTAGATGTTACATGAAATAGTGCTGGCATAATACAGAATCTGATAATTTTTTGGATATAGAGGTAAGAAAGTCTGACTAAACTGAATTTACAAATGCAACTTTCTGTCTCACAAAGGAGTATTCTGCGGAATATCTACAACAAATACAACAGGAAGGCACAATGAAATACAAGAAACATAAGAACAGCCAAGATGACAATAATTACCTTCATATTAGGAACATGAACTACATCCCCATACTGGTCTTTTGTTTGTACTGTAATAACAGTTGGCCAACCACACCGAATGTCATCCTTATTTAAAATCAATGATGTTTTTTGAGGATCAGCATATGAATCTGGCTGAAGCCACCTACAGCAAAGACAAACGCTTAATATTAAAAATTTCTTGTAGGCCCCCAAATGATAAATTCTTTCTCTGTACAAACATGACTTCCAACTTAGAAAAGATGCAGAAGGTCTAAATACTTAAATGCTTTTACCTAATATATTAATAGAAACAATAGGGTCAAATACTTTCACATAACTAATATTTGATGTAGCTATCAAAGTTTATAGCTAGTTGTACAGACAACCAATAGTGCACAGGTTTTGAAATTCAACATGTAACATCTTCTATTTTGCTGCAAAACTTAAACATTACAACTAAACATTATAACTATAAAGTAATGCATTTATTCATGCAGCACACAAACTTTTTACCTTGCAAGTCGTCCACCACTTGATCCTGGTATACAACCAATGAAATCCTCTAGAAATGACTGCTCATTGCTTTGCACTTGCAATGGAAGATTTCCTTCAAGAGCTTCCAAAATGGTTGGTGAGTGAGAGAGTGCCAAGCCTTTCCCGAGAATGCCAGAGTGAGATTTGCACACCTTTTTTTTTTTTTTTTTTTTTTTTTTGTGGGGGTTGGGGTGAGGGTGAAAGGATGGAAACAAAACAGCTTTTCAGTATCTTACATGTAAACACTTTCCCATAATATGACAACTGGCACAGACATTTTGGGCACTGAAAACCACTGAAGTAGGAGAAGAGTGAATAAACTTTACTGCAATGAAAGTTAAACAAAAAGTCAGTTCAGTCTATAACACAATAATTTACATCAAACTAAATTAAATGAGTTTGAGTTGAGAGAGAATTTCTGTAAAAAAGAAGACAGTAACATGAACTTCAGTGTTAAGAGCATCCTAAACTGCTAAATTGTTACCAAGAGAAGAATGAAGAAAGATGTTCTAAAATGTGACCAATTAGCATGTTCCAAAAAAAAAAAATTAAAAGGCCAAAGATATAAATTATAGAAAGACAGATTTCTAAAGAAAGATACTTTTGGGTGACTCAAAGTTAAAGAAATCCCTTCCTTGCAAGAAGGGAAGGAAAGCAGAAAAGATGCACAGAATATTTAACAGAAGCAAAAATGGTACTCGCATGCACACTCCCAGCTCACATTTTGAATTAGAACACAGTGGGTCCAAGAACAGATTGCTGAGAAAAGTATTTAATTCAAGGAACATCTGATTCCTCAGCGAGTTCCTGTTTACTGTTATGTCATCTAGGCCCTATGCAATGGTGTTATACTGCAGCACTGACACTTTTTTTCCAGCAAGTACTGTGACAACTAAACTTCAAAACAGTTTCCCTGAAGAAAATTAAGAGAGAGACAGAATGTGAAAACTCCTTTTTCACTGTGCATCATCAGCTAGGGGCTATAATTAGGGAGCTACCAACTGGCATTAACTCCGATCACAACAAAAAAAATATATCATCAATCCAGAGCAACTGCAATCATATTATTTGGGACTTGATAAATGTTACCATTCAACTGAAAAAGTGATTTGATTTCTGCAACTACAAAGTAATGTGCATGAGTAATTTTGGTAACATCTAAAATTTGTTAACTCATGCAACCTAAGCCAGACACCTATATATTTTGAAATATATTTGGTCATCTAACTTCCTCTGTGATACTTTATGCATTTTTTTCTAAGCAAATTTATTTTTAAAAAGAGTTAATGTAAATATTAAACTTCTGTAAGACTTTCTTACACTGTTTTCTAACAAGCCAGATTCCCTCTTTTTATAAAAACCTTAGAAGTGATTTTCTTCTGCAGCGGTCAGAAAGTTTCAATGCTATTATGCGCTGAAGTATGTTGCAACCAAAAAACCAGCAGTGGTATACCTGTAAAGCAGCCTCTTCAAGAATCTCAAGGTCCTCTTCAAATTCATTACCTGCTGTAAAAATAGAACTTAATTTCACAACAAAAAAACCCTCTTATATTTCATAACAATAATATTGACATTTATCTACACATGATAGAACGTGAAATTTGATTGTTTAGTGAAGCCTTTTATATTACAAAATTTAAGTCTGCAAGATTATGTATAACATTTTTTATCCAACAATTGAAAGATAAATATTTTCAAGTAACATAGTAAGCATGCAGTACTGTGTAGTTCAGTACACAAGCAGATAAACAATATACATTACACCAAACAAAAACTTGGCATTTTTCTTCTTATCTCCAAGACAGTATGTATGGCAAATCTTTAGATGTGACTAGATACTTTCAGAAAAAGATTCTGGGAGGTCAAGATGGTTTCTGGGGAGGAGTACCTATGAGTATGCACCATCTGCTCCCTTTTAGGAACATACCCTCATAACAGTATTTGGAACTCTCAAAAACTATGCCCAATTTTGTGAATTATGATTCCTCCTAAAACACAGAACTCAAACACATTATTTTATGGAGAATTTCTTTCTCATAAATGCAACTCAGAAGTCTGATTCCAGGGTGACCAGAATTGCCAAACACAGTCTTTTAACAGAAAAGTGAAACAAGGTAAGGTTACCATATATTTCTATTCTGTCTCAAAAACATGTCAGGCAATTCTACTAGTAAAAAGAGAGAAAGAGAAATTACAAGAATTAAGTCCTAAGGCATTTTTAAAATTCAAAATAATAATGTCTACCAAATTTGAAACAGTTAAGTAATAATGTTAAATACACCAATCAATTCCATATTGCTGTTTAAATTAGCTCTTGTTCACAGACCAGGTATCTCTCTTGAGAAGTAGCTTAAATTTGAGTTTTGGAGAACTGGCAAGGAGGAAATCAACCTTTTGAACATGGTAGCTCAAATAGTATTTGGGTGTACTTTCAAAGATAAAGTTTTCCTAATACGTGATGGAACCACTGTCTGGTCCATCTTACTTTGGAGCAAAAAAAGGATAAAGTCTTCTTGATGTCCTCTCAAAACACTTTGTATTTTCCCCAGTGGTTCTAGAGGAACACTTATATAAGTATTTGGATACTTGTATACAGAATATACCCAGAACAACGATTATTAAAAAGCAAGGTCTTTGTGAAGGACAACAGAGCAAGATAAATCATGCAAATAAAGCTAAGAAGGAAGGGTCCTCGTCCTGGTTTCAGCTGGGACAGAGTTAACTTTATTCATAGTAGCTAGCAAAAGGCTATGTGTTGCATCTGTGCTGAGGAGAAGACTGATAACGTACTGACGTTTATAGTTGCTGCCAGGACAGTCAAGTACTTTTCAGCTTCTCTGCTGTGCCAGAGTCTGCAGGTGCAGGAGAAGCTGGGAGGGAGCACAGCTCCAATTACTAGCCTAGGATTTGACCTTATATTTAGCACTGAGACCCAAACTGGCCAGTCATATATTCCATATCATGCACATTATGCCCAGTATATAGATGAGGCTCTGTCTGGCAGTGGTCCTTCTTGCTCTGGGCTCTCTCCCTCTGGGTCGCCGTCCTCTCAGGGTTGTCTTGGTCTCTGAGACAACCCTCTTATATCCGTTCTAGGATTGCAGTTTCAGGACCCTCCTTTAGCTGGGATTGTTAGCTGGGAACGGTCATCGGGTGGTGAGCAGTACCACCGTGTATCACTCATTTGTATGTTTGTATATATTACTATTATAATAATTTTAATTATTCCCAATATTATTGTAGTTTAGTTATTAAGTTGTTCTTATCCCAACCCATGGGTCTCTTTTCCCTTTACCCCTTTAATTCTCTCCCTGTCCCTGGGTGGTGTTGCGGTGTTTGGCTGATAGCCAGGGGTTCAAAACCACGACAGTCCTACAAGGATGCCAGTAATAATTAACTCTGATTTGAAGCCAGTTCAATCACCCTGTCTACTTTCCTTGACAGAAAGTTTCCAAACTTTTTTTTTTTTTTTTAATCCTATGATGCCCTTTGCACGACTTTCCACAAATGTACTGGTGAGAATTTAACTATGTGCTATTCCTATTTCCTTTTCTTAAAATTCTGTCACATACATGAAGTTTCTTATCGTCTTAATTTAAATTGTCAGGTTTTAAGAGAACTTTGATTCAGATGCCTAAAGAGTGTCTGGAAAATGGAGCGGGATTTACTTTACCTACTTTTGGGCAGTGAAGCATGACATAATGAGCTCAGATTTAGGTATTATGAGATATATTTACAGCAAATGGAGGAGAAACAGGCTCCTGCTTTGGGTGATTAATTTTTCTTACATCTTGATCTTAGGATGACATGAACTATCCTCTGAAGATGTCTACATTAACTCTAAAAGAAGGTTAGAGCTACTAGCTTAGCTACAGATGCCTAACTTCTAAATGCCAAAGTTCAGGCATTGTAAGTTAAGTTGCTAATTGTTTTCTGGAGCAAGCCTTCTTCTTTGGTTACTTTCCTAAGAAAGGATACATCCACACACACAACAAAGGTAAAATGGTGGAAATTATAAAATAAAGTACAAATGTCTAACAAAACGGGCCTTCTTTGCTTGTATGCATTGCAAGACAGTCTTTTATACGAGTAGGTAAGTTTTTCTTAAAGGATACTATTCCCCAAATAAGATGTTGCTCTGCAGATGAGCAATGTCAGTAATACAGTATTTTTTAAGACACCATTTCACTTGCAAGAAAAAGTAGAAGACAATTAATCTAGAACGCAGAAAAAGGAAAAGTAGTCTGATACTAAGTCATTTAAATATTGCTCTAGAAAACCACATTCTACCTCTTCTCCTGCCACAGTGTTTTTCTGTGACACCAAGCAAAACACTTAAAGCAAAATCACAGACAACTGAAAACTTTAAGAAGGCTGCACAGCGTTTACATCTGCAAACACTACCACTGCTGCCTGTAATTTATCAGTTTTGTTTATTCACAGGGTCCAGTGGTCTTGTAGAGAAACAATACACACATATGATGCCTGTTTGCCATTAGCTTTGTAGTATTATAAGCAACACTAACAGACTTGGCTGAAGTCCTGGAGTTGGTGTAATGTAAACAATCAGATGAATCAATAGTAATCACGTCAGTAATCAGGAAACTTTACAGGCAATGCAGCTATCCCTCCCCTCTTGCAGATCATACAAGAACACTTTTACAGGTGGCTGAGACTGCACAGGTAACTTAACTGCATGTTTTATTTCTAATTCCTTCTATCTGTAAGCATATAAAGCCAATCTATGTACCACCTACTTTCCCTTCTTGTTTTAGACATTCAAAATTAGAATAAAACAAAAAAACCTCTTTAGAGAGAAATAATAAGTATTAGAAAAGCTAGGAAACATTTAGAAGCATTTCAATTTCAGCTTCTTTTTTTTGCATAGGAGAACAGCAGAATAAATGGGTGCTAGGGAAGTCAACAACAAAGTGTCTATTTACAACAAAGTAAGAAATTTGCACATTCAAATACACAAGCAAAATACCAGGTTAAAAAATTCAAATTAGGTTTTGTGGCTATTAACATTTTTGTGGCTCATTAACAAATATTAACATATTTGTGGCTCATTAACACAACACTTCCAGTCTCATTAACAATATTTGAGCTCGTTTGTGCTCCTAAATTAAAATGATCAAAAAGATATCCTATTACAGATTATGAGCCCATTTTTCCTATACGCTAATGTTAATTAGGAGAAATGCTACTACTCTGAATATGTCTGCATCATTATAAAGTTCTAATTCAATCTCCGTATCCATTAATTTTCATAAACTCATATTTTTCCTTACATTTCAAACTGCATTTGGGTTACTGTAAACATTTATTTACTGCATCTGCTGTAAATGCCTGTGATTTTTTTTTTTTTTTTTGTAATTGTAAGAAAAAACTACAGTGGAAATATTTTAGGCTATAAAGTCCACAAATGAAATGGTCACTTTCCTTTTTAAAGAAGTAATTTTAAATTTTACAATTCAATGCTGCAGGTAATTTTCATTCAGAAAGGTGTGGTGTGCAGGGAGAAAAAACAGCGAAAGAGAAATACAAATAAGATATCTGCACATTTGCGAAATAGCGCAAGGAAACTGTAGGACATAGCTCGTACACTGATACACTACCTGTGGATGGGGTGAGTTGGTTCAGATTTAAATAACCAGGTTCCCCTCCACCCCATACACACATGAAGCGAACAGTGTAAGCAGAAAAAACCACCACTTTATTATCCTGTTTGATTAATTCAGTTTTAAGAATCAATTTTGTATGATCATCTGTAATTGAAAGCAACGTTAAGACTTAAAGGTATTTTTGATTTAGAAAACCCCAAACAATTACAAAACAGCAAAGTATGTTGAGTAGGACTTACCTATAGGAAGTGCCAGATCTTTCTTCATCAAAGCTGCTGCACATGATCCTCCCAAATTGGCCAATTCTTTCTCCAACTGAATAATGCCCTTCAAATTGCAATATATTTTAAAACAAAAATGGTGTGTCAGAAAATGAGACAATGAATGCATTTCCCTAACACTACTTTATCCCACAATATATTAATTGTATGTTCCACTTTGATGCTTCTCAGGGATACTGTTCCTGCCAAACAGCCGGACTGCGATGTTCTGCTGTGATGTGGGCCAGAGTACCAAATCTTAGAACAATTTCACCTAGGTAAGAGTATTAATAAATGGGTTACCATGCTTCTGGCAGTAAGAACATCTGAATATGATAACTGTCTTTTGTCTGTACTGAAAGGCAACTTCCTAACACAAGAAACCTACCAATACATATTTAGATTGCAAAGCAATGCCTCTTCCACGCTGTACACGTATACATACCACATAAGCTCACATTCCCAACTTGTTTAAACACAGTACTGTCCATAACTTTTTTTTCCTCTTCCCTTTCTCTAGTTGGAGAAGCAAAGATGGGAAAAAGATTCCTTAAGTTTCCCTTCTCCATTATACATCCTGGGAGAAGCCCTTGACAGTTTCTCCTTTCTATTCACACTGGTAAACTATTTATTCCCATTGATGCTGTTGTTCTAGGGAGTGAGAAGACCTCTCGTCCCTCCCACCAGACTTGTCACTGAAAACACGAGTCTCTGCATCAGTATCTTTCAACCCTGTTCGCAAGAAAAAAACAAAAAAAGCAGACCACGCACACAGTTTTCAAAGGCATGGAGGAAAGACAGCTGTGTGCAAGGAACGGAGAGAGAGCAGTATGGCTACGGAGGTTGTAGCTACTTTTAAAAACCTAAAGAAATGTATCTGACATTTTCCCTTCAAATTGCCCCAGCTACATGCAGGCACCACCTCTTTAACTTTGCTCACAAAAAGGTGTTGACACTAACACCAATTTTATGTTTCAAAGAAATCTGTGGGTGGTTCAGCATACCTCTGACAGATCACGGAAAGGAAAAAACCACCACAAACACCACCAAAAAACTGGGGGAGAGGGAAAACCTCCATCTGATGGATTTTCTAGGCAGGCTTACAGAAAATGGCAATATATAAAACAGGTTAAAAAATTATCTTTTGTAAAGAGTCTTCAAATTCAGTAAGCCTAGACTTGTCTTGTATTCTCAGGGACTGCAAAGCAGACCAAAAAACCTCCAAAATGCATTTTAAACTAAACCCTTGGTAAACTGCATCTTTAGGACTCAAAACAGCAGGTTCTGAAACAGCAAGCAAGTAAAGATGTGAAATGTGGACTAACCCACTGGACACTAACCCTTTATGCAGAAGACAGGTTTTGCATATATTTTGTAGATTTAATAATGACCAACAAGAAGCCTTCCTTTTCATTCATCAAAGCATAAACCTAGAATTTTTGCAAAAATCCTGGTTTTAAACAAATTTTAATAGTTTAACTACATCCGATTCCTTGATGTACTTCCTCACACTCCATGACATCTTTCAGGTTTTTCAGAGCTTTCCCTAACAAGGAAATGTTATTCCATATACTATAGTTAGGTAATGGTACCAGAAGCTTGGATCAGATGTGCAAAATTTAATCCCACTGACTTGAATTAGATCTGATACTTTCTTCCTTTAGGCTAGAGGAAACACAGTGGTCACTAGAATATATGCTGCTTTTTTCTAAAGTGGTAACATTTCAGAAAACTGTCATGAGAAAATTCCCAAAAGAATGAGTAACTTACACTGTGCGTCCAGTGACTTATGGAGGCTTTACTCCTGAGACAGAACGTATCTTAAGCACTGTAAAACTTTCTTTTCTACTTACAGAACTTTAAATTAGAGTGTTTGGGCTATAAAAAACTATGTTTGAAAGCAATCACTTGCAACTTTTCTTTAGATGATATAGTTAACATATTGGCTAGCATGTTGTAGGACTGAGTGTTAAAAACCTGCCAGCAGCTTTGGTTGTAACTGTTTAAAAAAAAAAAAAAGACGACGTATATGAATCTGTATCTTGTTTTCCTGCTTAAATAAAAATTACTATTATTACTCATAGTGTTAGTTACAGTTAGATTATCTACAGGGTTGGTAAATCTCATATGTTTTGAGAACCCAAAGACATGATTTAGCTTGAGCAGAATCCAGGACTACGATGAGATAAATCTTCTGTGAGGCTTGTAGTGCAAGCAAGACGTAGAACTTGTGAAATTCATGTGAAGCAATAAGCCCAAAGACTCCCAAGATAAGGGAAGGGCTATTTTTCTGAAATTACTATAAAATGTAGTTTCAGTAATCTTTTAAAATACACCAAAATAAAGCACTGGTCCAAGGACACGAAGAAATTCTAACTTTCCTTTACAACAAAGAAACTGTGGTGGAAACAACTCACGTCCTTAAAGGCAAGGTGAGGTGACCACTGTGCAAAACACCTCAGGTAGCCTAAATGAGCACAGCATTTCCAGGGATTCTGGTAGGAGTGAACATTGGAAATATAATGCACGTTTGTCATCACATAATTGTCAGTGACAGTAAAATAAGAATCATTATGTATCTGAAAAACCCAATGCTTTGGATTTATAATGGAAGACTAGGCCAGAATTTAAAAAAAAATCATATCCCACTGACATACTAAATAAAATCATGCTATGTGTTTGCAGACTGTCATAGTTATTAAAAAACCAAACCAAACAAAAAGCCATTCCAATAATATTCAGATTAAAGAATTCCATTTATCTCTAACAAAAAAAATTAAAAGCTTATATGAAAATAATTTTAAATTATTTTGCTAATATTATTTAGTCAGAAGTGGAAATACAATTATTTTTACCAAAAAAACTGACCATATAGGAGAGAATGAACAGGTGCAATAATTGTCGCAATTCCACTTCTTCCTTACCTCATCAGATCCTGGGCTGAATTCATATCCAATTGCATAACATTTGAAACCATAAAAACAAGCCTTTTCATCTTTCACATAATCTGATGCAGTCTCCAGAGAAAAAAGAGCTTCGTTTCCTTACAGGAAGTAAAAGGAGACATAAACAAAAAACAGAATTTTAATATTTCTCCTCTTTTTGCATGTTTCTTCTACATAAGCATACATGAAACCTAGGCTTTATATGTAACATATAAAGTAAAACCATGAATAACAAGCAGATCAACACTTTGAAGAAGAAACCTAATACAAACATTATCAACTGATATACAACCTGTAGCTCATAATGAACTCTCACCAGCTTGGATGAAGATACTTTTTCAACTCTGTTTTCTAAGATAATTTTGCAGAAAAATCAAGCTTTCTTTCAGTATTTTAACAACCCACATTACTAGAAATTATTGCAGTATCTATTTATTACCTGGCAATACTAATACCATGGTAGGCCATCCTGAAGACCCAGAAAATTTTTTCAGTTCTATCCATGAATTAAGGTTTTCATGAACAGAAGCATGCTTTGGTCCAAATCCCAGACTCTGTGCAATTCTGACAGGAATTAGTAAACGAAGAACATCTTCGGATTGAGCAGTACCACACTGAGTATCAAACTCTATTGTTATCCACCTGACACATTCAGGAAAAGTCACCTAAAACAAAGCAATAGTCCAGTTATGTGTAAGTTTTGGGGGTTGTAGCTTTTTTTTTTTTTAAACATTTAATTCTCATTTCCATTGTGTTTTAATTGTTTAAGCTATGAAAGCGATTCAATTATATAATTCTGTACATTAACATTAATTTATTGTTTGCAATTCAGATACACCTCAAATGTTTTACACCTTAATGAATTACAATCACATACTATAACTTATGTTCAGGTTAAGTATTTGTATTTATGATACCACTTATGATCATTTTTAAGAACTCTGCACAGGATCATTAAAACAACCACAGACTACTACAAACATCTAACTCTCAAATACCTTTTACAATGTCAACTTCAACAAACACATTCGATATCTGTTTTGTGCAATCCTAGAAAAGTACACAACAGCTGAATCACACTCGTGAATATGTCTTGCAGTATGACAGCATACAGCTACGGAAATTCAAAAGTGGTGATAACTAAGCCTAAGGCCTCAGATAAGCTCCATAAACTTTTAGAACAATTATAAGCATCACTGCTTCAGGAAGATCATATGACAGCTACATTTTCTGCAGTGGATGTCTTGCTGTCTCTCACAGGACAATCAAGTAGAACATTGGATTAGTAATTAATGACCTCCTTCAGCTCTTACTTGATTCCAGGTTTGCTACCTCTGGATTTACAATTGTGGAATCAATGAGACTGCAGAACTCACTATTTCAAGAACTGAAACATGGGATTTATCTCTCAGGCATGTAATTTATGCCTCAGCCCTCTCCTCACCTAGAAAAAACACCCCTTTCTCTATTGATGTTGAGGAAAATCTAGTTTTATTGCAACAGTATCCATGTAAGGCAGATGAATCCTGCTCAGTGACTTAACACAGTTCAGGGGACTTGGGAGACTTCTGCGGCACCAAATCATGGTCCAAGTTAAAGTAATTAATAAAGAATTTAAACTGGCAAACCAGCAATGGCCAGCATAGAGATCCCTACACTATAATGCATAGTAACTTGACTAGAATTGATGTTACGTATTTTTACAAAGCATTGTTTTAGCACTAGGTAAGAAAGTCTGAGATGTGATTAGATAATGTATATGTAAAGACTTACAGCTTCTACAGTCTGTACAGTTAGAGCAAAGAAACTGCATGACAGTAGGAAAATTAAGACTGAGAAAATTTAGGGAGTTACAGTAGACACTTGCGTTATGGGGGTAAAACTACACTAGTTTCTGCTATAGCTTCCACTATAGTTACGGGACAGAGGTTTCTCCAGAAAGCAACAGAGTAATAACATAGGCAATGGTCTCCTATATTAGACAATATCAATTACCATTCATGGAAACAATTTTTCAGATAGTAAATGTTAATGAAACAGAACCCACGTGTCAAAATCTTTGAAGAAACTGCACGTCCACTTAGAAATGGTGCTTACCTTATAGTGCGCAACGCAGGCAGGTTTATAAGGATGCTCACTTTCTACAACAGCATAGTGATTGGAGGTAGTGCAAGCTGAAAGCCCTTGCTCCGGCTGGTTTCCAGTGGTGCTGTCTGTAGATTGATTTGGGTTAAAAGCTGGAGGGGCGTATTTCTGATTCAGAACTGCCACAGAAGGAAGCAACTGTTGTACTAGGCCAAAGACCTCAACAGCAACCTGTAACATAACACCACGCGCAATAAAGCATTACTTATGACTGGGTGAAAACAACACTCACAAACTTGCATTTCTATACAATGGTTGTTCTGGATATTCTCAGAACATCACTACTAACATTCACTCATTTTCCAATTTTGCATCTAAGCAATCATGACAGAAAAAGCACCACTACATTAATTTCAATTATTCCTCTTGGAGACTTGCCAAAGATGAAACAAAAATCTGTTCACAACTATGAGATACCTTCACTAAAACACCTTCTACTAAAAAGCTGTAACATCAATAAAAATAAGCATGAGTTGAAAGAAAGCAAATACCATGCTGAAGTCATAGTCCAGTTATACTTCATTTTATAACAACATTAATATTTTTTTTTTCAAATATTCAATGTATTTTCATGCATGTAGTGTTAAGCATTGCGTTGTTCTCTGTAATCTTTATGACATTTTCAAAGTAGCGGAACACTTCTAAAGCAAAACACTTGGTTCTAAACACCAGTTAATCACACTAACAAGGTAACTAAAATTTGAAACCATTTGTAATGAAATGAATCTGCTAGATTTTTAAGTGGCCACTCCTCTTTCCTCACCCTTTAAAGAGAAGTCAGAAGAGAGCTTACAGCTCATGAAAAAAACAATAAAAGGCAAGAGAATCTACTAGCTAAGGATTAATGACATTTCTAAATCCAATAACAGATTCAAGAGTGTTCCAGACCAGGCACATGAAAGAATGCAATGACACTGAAAAGTAAGGTTATTTTTATTTATAGCTGACATCTCCCCATCTCTGAATTCGACAGAAATAAGCTTAATTTCAAAGCAGCAATCATTGACTTGGATGTCTACTGTAAAATAGAATTTACATAATATACAAAACATTTCACTCTAATATTCATCAATGAGCCTTAAATGCAGATCCTTCTAACTTGTTGTCTTTTGTTACTGTTAAAGCCTGTCATCTTTCCCTCCGCTTCCTTAAGGTATTTTTTTCATAATGTCTTCAATTTAAGTTAAAAAAGAAGTCATTTTAAAAATATGACATGTTTTTAAAATTCTTGACTCTTGGAAAATTCGAAATAAGTCATGTGGTCAAATATAAACCACAAATTAATAAAATCATATGAAATCAAGACATTCAGATTTTCAGAGTAAACCTTTTTCCTTGTATGACATTCCTGAATTTCTTCAGTAATTTCTGTTGAGAAGCATACCTTGGGAATAGCTGCTGCTACTGGTCCTATGTAGGCTATTATGAGGGGAAGCAGCATTGAAAACAGACTGGAAGAGCTGAGTAGTTCTGGAATGTCTTCAGCTAAACAAAGATAATTACAACATAGGTGCTGTTAATAAATATATCATAGTTCAAAACATATCTTATTTTTCTGGTTTGCTTCTTATTAAACTTCTAGTTTCTACACTAGTTTTTACTTCAAATTATTTTCATTATCTAGTCATCGTCAAATTCTAAACTTGTAAAGTTCACCTGAGATATACATGCCGTTACATACAGTTCTCTGTTAAAAAAAAAAAAATTATCCTCTTAGAGCATAATTTTATTGCATTCTTTGCCATTTTGTGAAAAACTATGTTAATACCTTCTACGGTATAAAAACTAGCACAACAAGCTCCTCCCAGGCCTTCAAATCAATTTCTATAGTACTATGCAATATTCTGGACATTTTGACTAGAATGGCTGAAGATGGTAGCTTAACTATTCAGTTTAAAGGATAATGTCAACACTGCTCAAGAAGAGATGTTTAAGTGCTTATAAATGCATTACATTCACCAGTCTTCCTGATTACCACCACAGTGCAAAACATGCAATAAAATTTGGAACTGACCCATCCCAGCATCTTTTTTGGAAAAAAATAATCTGACCAGCTTTAATACGATGTAGCGGAAGATATCACTACCCATGGCAGGGGAATTGGAACTAGAAGATTATTAAGATCCTTTCCAACCCAAATAATTCTATGATTCTATGATAACCACTAAACTGATGAGCAAATTTATATGAGGTATCTGGCTATAATAACTCAAGTGAAACTCAGTGACTTAGAAAGTTACTCACAGTTCGATACCTACAGTAATGACAAGTTGAAAAAATATTCTTTGTAAAGTAAAATAGAAATTTCATGGTTTTTGTATCACTAATATTCTACTATCTCTTGCTATCAAACAAAGAAGTTTCATAAAGTAAATTCTGAAAGTATATTTTGAAAAGCCTTACCATCTACAGCAAGAGCCCTGTGCAACAGGTCTTTGGCTGCTCGTACAACAGCACTCACAACAGAAAGAGCCCTGCTACAATTTTTATCTTCTTCATTAGCTTTGTTCAAAAGCTGTGATTGCAGATCTCCATCATACTCACTCCTGGATGGTGGATTAAGGTAAAGTAAGTTCACAAAATACAAAATTATATAAAAAACCCCATGACTGACTGATCTTTGGCACAGAATAAGTAAAACTATTTATGATAAAGCAATAAAGGAAACAATCAAAGAAAACACGGAGGATATTTTGGAGGCAATGCCTCAGTGGTAGCCCTTTGCAATCATTTGATTTTTCTTTGGCAGAATATATGAAAAGCATATTTCTGAAATGTTTCTTTTGACAATGTGTCCTACAATTGTAGCTTTGCTATTAGCCTCAAGCCTTTTTAATTTGAATTTATTAGTGACTGACAGTGGGTGCAATTTCAACTGGGTACAGTTCCAACAAATCCTTCCAAAGCCTTTCCGCCCTAATCAGAAATGTGTTAACACACTTCTTTAGGTATGGCCTTTCTTGGTATTCGGATTCTATTTGAGCATCCTTCACACAAAATTGAGTGTGAATCTGACAAGCAAACAAAATCCAGCGTGAATCTTACAAGCTCTGTTCTGTAAAACTTGACAACACTTGTTCCTTTACTTCAAAACTTGAAGTTGTTATATATCAAACTTGGAATTCTCAAATGACTAAGTCCATAACTATAGTCATCCATCAGATAACATTTAGGTTTTCGTTCCCCAAGCAAACTTCAAAAGACATTGTGATTACAGACAGTAGCTTGCAAATTTTCCAAACAAAACATGACTTTTTTTTGTAGCAGTCCTGAGTAGTGCCATTATGGTCTTTCAAAAGCTTTTTAGAATTTTATCACAATTGAAACAAAAAACCCTGAGATTGTTCTGAACGGAAGACAGCACTTTGGTGTGATTTTTTGGCATATGTTAGCTTATATTTTAAGCTAGAACACCTTCAAGTTTCCATTTACTGAAGTTTTATGTCCTTTGCTTTTCTGAAATAAAAGAAATTGTTATTTCTCCTTTATTGCCTCTATTGCTTATATAAAAGCAGAAATTCCTGGCGTGGGAATTAATGTCTTCCTTGTGTTCTCTCCTCCTTCTTACATAATACGATACTTCATAATCATGATACTTCATAATAAAATTCCTCCAAACGCTGGAGGAATTTCCTAAACACAGATGTCCAAGATTCCAGGAAACTAAATCAACTAAAGTATCATGATATGCACCACTGTAATTCCATTCCTTGACAATTACTCTTTTTACTGACAAGCTGGATTTTAGCACCTTTGAGTAGAGCCAATCTTGTATTTTAGAGCCTAGAACTACCCTGTATCTTAAAATATACTGCTATTATAATTTTGCTGGCAACTTTATTTCTTCATATTTTAGCTCCTTTGAAACTTTCTCAAGAGCAACATGTTCTTGTGACTGCTGGTCCAAAATATATCACTTGTTGTACCATTACTCATTTTATCCTCTTCATCTTTTATTAGGTAGGTATATCTCACACATAATTAAATATCAAAGTAAATTACTATTCCTTGTTCCTTTTACTCATTGGATCTAGTGTTGATCAGCCTTTTACCACAAAAAAAAAAGATTTAAGAAAAAGGCATGACAAACTTTTTTGCTGTACAGATAATGGCAGTAATTCATATATTCAGGTGCTGTCATATTTTGAGAATTATGTCTTCATGCATATCAGGGTAAGCACCTCAAAAATGAAAGCAATGCTTTCTGCAAAAGCATTACCTTAAGTGAATTCCTACTATCATCCTGAAAGACTAAAATAAAGCTTCCCTGCAGGACAGCCAGGTGTTTCAGTTGGTTTTCTTCAGGTAGTTGCAATTTCTCTTTTTATACCTTTGAACTCTACAGTAAGAAAGGAGACAGGTTCTATATAAAGAGACCTTGCTTCACTACATGACGCAATCCTTTCTGGCAACAGAGGAACGAACCGAATGAAATCAGAGATAAACATTTTGGTGAGCAGTCTCTCAAAAATCTTAGGTTATAGAAAAAACAGAGATTGAAGTAGTACATCTTACCAGTGTCCCATATTACAGCTTTAAAGAAGTAAACAATGGACCTTGTAAGAGAGGTCAACGATTAAATTATTTGCCAAATCAAAAAAAAGAGAATCTAAAACAAGACTGGAAGAGGCACTGGTACAACTGGTGTCCCCAAAACTGTCTTCACTAAATAACTTAAGTGACTAGAAGAACACAACATTGCTGCTGAAGAAGCTCTTTCCTCCAGCACACTCCAGATGTAAAATAGACACTGAATAATAGCACTACAATAGTTTCATTCACTTTTTGTAGGAATGGATCTTGACGACACACGAACCTGTAATACAGAATCTGGGGAATTTGTCCTCGCGTTTGGTTTGTGCCATTACTGCTCAGACTACACGTACTAAATGTAAATGTTACACCATCTGGACACTGAACTGTAGTCATTCCTCCATCTCCATTGGCAGTCCTGCTTCCATAATTCCTCAAACGAACTGCATATTTCACATTTTCCTTAAAAAGGAGAGCCAAAAATAGTACACAATATAAACCAAGCATATAAGTTAGGCTTCATGGTATTATGAAAGTTACTATTTTCCATTAATACTGGAGAGTCTGAAAAGTCCTTCAAAGCACTGTACAAATTAAATTAACTGAAAAAGATCTGGTATGTTAACAGTCAAAGCTGTTTCCAAACTATGAATCTTAACATAAATAAAATACTATTTCTAATTACTTAAAGAGTGACCAGGTACACAAGAAAATCAGCTATCAAACTGCACACAAATAAACTGCAATTTCAAGAATATTCTAAATTACTAAGCAATTACAATCTATCTTATGCTATTATAAAAATTAAGATTTAGTTTCTTCTTGCTGCTGCGGTTTGAACTTTTAAGTTACAGGGTGAAACAGAGAATTTATAAGGCAAACATGTCAAGATTAATTTGTAAATGTGTACAAAAAACCAATTTACATCAAACATTCTGATTTTTGTTATCTAAAGAAGTCCTATGAAACCTACAGATGTACACTTCTTTTATTTACCTTCAGTGGCACAACTTTGTCAAGTCTGATTTCAGCTATATCACTGGGAGAATCATCTGTGGTGTAAGTTCCTTTAACCAGCTCTAAAGATGTCCATCTATGAGAATGGGTTGAATCTCCAGTATGATCACTCTGATTCAACAAAAGAAAGCAACTTTAATACATTTCTAATTAAATAAATCACACATTCACACAACTGTGCAAGTTATTTTCTTGCATAAATTGGTACACACAGCATTATGAATAGAAAAACCTGAAAAACCTGTTCAGAGTCAACAGTAAAGCCTTTCTGCTAGAAAGGAAGTTACTGAGCAGAGAGGTTAATATCCCCTAGCTACCCATGCTTGCCCTTTGGAAGAGATTAGAACAGTCAGTTAAAGTGAACAACTGGTTGCAAAAGAAGAGGTGTACATTCATTACAATAACACACAGTGCAGTTTTATGCTTAAGAGATTACTTCTACAGCACATGAAACTGAAGCTGTAGCCTGACCATGCTGGCAGGCTACCCCTTTCTTCAATTTTTGGTTGAAAATGTTTTAAATTGGTCTGCTTTATTTCTTATTTTCCTTAGTAGTTTGCAGAGAAATAACTCATGTTAACATACTTTTAGCTCCAGGAAGTGAAAAGTCCACCATATCTCAGGTATTATTTGTAGTAAAGTAAGATTTCAAAACCATATGCAAGAAAAGGACCCTACTGGATACGGTATGTGGCTTGCAATACCACAAAAAACACCACCACACAAACAAAAAGAACACTTCTGCACTGTTACACTGGTAGCCTAGACTGTGTAAGAGTACTACAATGTCACATTGTAAAACGTATTATGAAAAACTCTTCAGGTTACTTTTGTTCAAATTGTTTTTTTCAAATGCAGTACTTACATCATCAACTAGTACTTCCAACTCATACTCATGAATTCCCCCTCCACCATAAACAGAAAATCCTACTACAACTACACCAGGTTTGTCCACAGAGAAACAAATGGCATCAGGGGATCCATTCCCAGTATTCCAGCTTCTTCCCTGACTTGTTTTAGTGAATCGGTTTGGAGTGGATTTGACAGAATGGAGAGAGTTCAGCCCATCAACCTGTAGAAATTTAAATACAAGCAACAGAAAAAGTTAATGGCTAAACACTAGAAAATTTTAATAAAGCAAAGTTAAGTGAATTAAATTACGAGATTTTCAACTGGGTAGATTTTAAAAGTTAACTGATAAAACATAGAAGAAGCCACTACTGGGGCTTGTATTCAATACTAGCTAAAAAAAGGAAAGAAAACATAATTTCTGGCAATTAGGAATCAACCAGGAATAATTAGGAATCCGATTCCTAACTTTCTGAAGTATTTAAATATGTATTTCATAGGATGACTTAGCACAAAAGACAGCTTAACTGTGCTTCAAGAGGATTTACGTATTTCTGCCTTAAGTAAGGCTAAGATCAGAGGAAAGATACAGATCTTACATCTAGCAAAAACATCTTTAATCAAGGTGTTATCAAAAGATGGGTTCTTTCAGTGAAAAAGAAGAATCTACTGATAGTATGCAGACTGTGACATCTTCAATAAAATCAAATAAATTTATATCATTTAATGACATTATAGTATCAAAAAGGGAATTTCTATGATTATGAATTTCTGGATTTTAAAAAGTTGAACTCAGTACCACTCTCATTTTTGAATACAAAGTAAATAAACTAGAAAAAACTCTAATGAAGCCTCATAAAAAATATAAAAAATACAATTCACCCATTATATAACATTGAATATATAAAGGAAAAGATTTGTAAGGAATATCTTACATATAAGGGAGGAAGACACAACACATAAAAAAATCCGTTACAAATTCTGACAGACAATCAAAGCAAAATAGGGTTAGAACTCATGAGGCACCCATGATACCATCAGAGGCACAGAGATGCTCAGGTATGTGGCATTGCCTCCAGTGAGCACCAAACAAATAAATTTTGAGTATATACGCGCAGAGACACACATGCAAAAAGAAAGGCAGTGCAAACAAAACTGCTATTTTTTCAACAATTCACAGTATTCTTCAGCCATAATGAAATAGCTAATTATCAACAGTATTTTCCTAATACAGTGTACACACGCTTTTAAAACTATGCTAAACATCTGAAAGCTACTGAGAATTCCGGCAGCTATGAAAGATCTACATTTCCACATAATTGCTGTCACAGCCTGTATCACATTCATAATATACTCGTCCTGAAAGACTTCTGGGAATGATTTTATAGAAGCTTTACCTCAGATCCTAGTGCCGATGCTGTAAGCTCACTCACAATACTAGCAAGCAACCCACAGGTATTAGAAACCAGATGTGAAGAAAAAAGTTCATTTTCTCGTCTAAGGCTGTTCCGGACTGGTAAAACAACAATGACCAACATCTTTTCCAGTACTTCCCGAAAGCTTGTCATCCCTGAAACATTTTCTTCACTCTGCATCATAGAAAGAAAAACTACAAATTACATTGTTCTTGTGTTAAAAAAAAAGGTTTGCTTTTCACATCTTATAAGCATCAGGTAATTGAAAATCAGTGGCTTTTTAAACATAAGAAATGTCTGGAGGGTAAAAAAAAATATTAAAATTCTCAAAGCTATCACAATATGTATTCCTTTTCAAAAAACTGATTAATATTCTTAATTTCCAGAAGGAGGTGGTATCGATTTTGTTTATTGCATTGGAAAGATATAGGTGTCCTTCTCAGAAGGGAGATTCTTTCATAGCCCTCCTTGACATACCATTTATAAGCATACGCTAGAACACAACAGATATACAACTACCTATGGAACTCTTCATATAATTCTCTTCCCCATTGTCTAAAAAGAAGCACAGAAGCTTTCCGACTTTGATGTTAGCAAAGAGAATCCTTGGTGCAAACAGGTAAGATAAAAGCTGTGGTCGGATGCTTATGAAAACAGTTGATCTTTACTGAATGAAGACTGAAACAAATCTAAGCTTATGCAGCTACTGCGTCTTCTAGCTGGCAGTAACATCCACTGTTTTTCAAAATAGTTATCCACACTGAAGTAATTCCAAAGAAGGAAAAATAAAACAAGCTCTATTGATAGAAATCAAAAGTTTGTATTTCTCACCATTTTGTCTCCCAAAAATATCCTAGTAGTGGATAGTAAAGAAAATCAGGTCAAGCAAACCTGCACAGAACTCTTTTCTATCTTTAGCAGTTAAGAGGCAGCCGTATCCAAGATGGAAATATTATCTTTGCATTTAATAGCTTTTGGTCAATTTTTCTTTCATCAGCTTGTGTGGGTGATTTCTAAAATCATGAAAACTTTTAGCAGAACAATGGCCTGCAGTAAGACATTCCGCAGCTTAAGTGCATATTTTATGAAGAGCAGCTATCTTTTGAACTTACCTTTTGCTAAGGTCTCCGGTTGCTCCAAAGTTTTGGTATTGTAAGACCCAACAATTATCTGTTTTTTTACTTTTCATACATCATTCCCATTTCATAAGACCTTACCCCTCTTGTCTTCTAAGTGAATAATACTATTTAGTAGTTCTGTACCTTTGATTATCATCTTTACCCTTTTCATTCCTCTAAATCTATTCTGGAATAACAGAACTACAAAAATACAGCATTCAAGAGCTCTTGGTTAGAAATTTATTTAATAACCTTTGATAGAACGATATGAACTGGGCTTCCCTCATTCACCTGCTTGTTAACCCATTTAAAAACTCCAGTTTGAGACATGACCTTATTACCAAAGCTGTATTGACTCTTCCTCAAAACACTTAATCTATCCATGTGTTCATTCTTGTGATCATGTGAAAAAGCTGAAAAACCGTTACAGAAAGCACTATGCAACAGAAGGCAGCTCTAAACTATATTTCTGCCAACTAAATATTCCAAAATAAATAAATATAATTTTTGCTCAGATATTCTCCAAACAAGAAATAATGGGAGTATTTCAGACGGAAAGGTGAAGTTTGAGTAAGTTCCTGAAACAAGCCTTTTAGAAAAAAACACTCCGGCAAATTCAGCTACATCCTTATAAAGCTAAAACTTCAACTTACATAAATGGTTTTTGTTGCAAAGTAAACCAAGTTGTTAATTTTTTAGCATATATTCTAACCTGACTAAGTTTTTCCATGTGTGCAACCAAAAGAGGAAAACGATGAGCCAGAGCAGAGTCATTCTCGGTGCTGACTTGTTTGACCATTGATCGTAGCAATGCCTCTCCATCATAAGCAATCGGAAAGATAGAGGTCAGTTTTACTGAAGTATGGCACAGAGCAGACATAACAGCAGCAAGAAGCCGGCTACTGGAGGTTTTGAAGTTTGCTTCCTGGATGTCCTAAAACATAAAAAGAAATGATGAGAATGGCACCATTACATTCAAAGTAAATAAGGGAGAAACAACTTTTGAAAGGAACTTTCAAGTTCTATAGTAATTATAAAAATAATAAAGATAAAGATACAGATAAAGAACTTCATATATTGTTAGCTTCCTTGTGGATTTCACATTATCTTCTCTTCTTAGCTTCCATTTAGATATTTCAAATTGGAATAACTAAAATGTGTTGCTTGACATGTTTTAAAATAATAAACCCATGTAAAATTACTTTTGGGATCCTTTGAAGACAAAGCACTTATAACTAAACAAACAATTAAATTAGAGTAATATAGTAAAGAACTGATTCCTTCTTGAATTTTTATATGCTAAACGAATTTTCACACAAAGCAGCAAATTGTTACATCTCACTACAATCAATGCAAGCAAGCAACTATACTGTTTAGATCTTGGATACTCATTCACAATAAGAAAGATACTTAGAAGGAAGTTGTTGATCATAGAATAATATTGCCAGCTTCTCATATACTTTGCTGGATCAGAGCACTGTTGTAACGCTTAATAATGAGAAATTACTCAAGTATTAGTGATGAGTATAAAAAACTGCTATGTGTGTGCTCCTAAGCAATGTGCAGCAAGAGTAATCACATATAAGGCATGTCCTCAACACTGAAAAAGCAGGTGCTGACAGTTACCAGCACAGTAAATCTTCTTCATTGTCCCAGAGAGAATCTTACTGCTAAGGGAGACAGAAATTCCTAGCTGTTGTTGAACTTGGGCACTTTTTAATAAAAAAACAACCAACCGAACAAACAAAACCAAACCCAAACCACAGCAGAATTCAAGTTGCAAATCAGGATAAACACAAAAAAGGAATCAAGGTTTTAAAAACCACTTGGCTTCTCTTTGAGCAAAAGGGAAAGCTAAATTGCAATATTTACTTGTGCCACTTTAATGTACCTGGTCCAAACAATTCAGCAAGTCACAAAGACATGTCCACTGGAGAGCCGGTGTTGGATAAAATGAATGAAAGCAAGCTGTGAAGGTATTATGGCATTCCTGAAGAACAGCTTCTAAAAGACTGAGGGGCTGACTGAGATATCCTTGTGGATCGTTGTCTAACTTCACCATGCAATGATCAACTCCTTCAGATAAAATTCTTCTCAGCAAGGTCCTAGTTTTTCCAATGCAATCTGCTAGTTTGCTGGTTTCTTCTACAACCGCCTTAGCTGTAGCTAGAAGGTTACACAAAGAGGAGCATTCAGTATACAATAAATGAAACATTTTCATATTAAAATGCACATTTGACACGCAAATAAAACAACTAGAATTTAGCAACACTGATGAATCTACATTCAGAGAAGTTGATTTCAAAAGGAAAACAGTGAAGGTGTTAAACTACATCGAAGAACCCTGAACATCATAAACTTCTAATTTTCCAGTCTTTCATAACATCTGCTTCATTTTAACAGGAGCATTGTCAAACTAAAGGCATGAAAAACAGATACTGTCTTTCAAATTTTAATTGTGCTCACCACCAAAGCAGCTGCTATGTACAAAAATTGGAAAAAAGAAGAGACAAATGGTCCAAAAGAACTCAACTGTCAAGCAAAACAAGAAACTAACTTTAAATACACACAAGTTACAGCATAAACATGTGGCACTGGACACTTGGCTATGCAGGGAATTGCAAATAAGTAATTTCTGACAGCAAGTCTCTTAATTGCTCCAATAAAACCACCCATATAAGCAATTTCATCTTACAGCACATCCTACATGAATACTTAGATCACATTTGGAATATCCTGTAGATTATTATTTGCTGATAAATATGAAACAAGTGAATTAAGAGAAATACCTGATATTGGATATATTTCACAGGTATAGACCCTCAGCAACCTCAGGCAGCAAGTGCCCACAAAACGCAACCTTTCTAAATCTAAAAGAGTAGCAGTGTATTGGAATCCTTTAAGTCCACGAAGTTCTTCAACTCCCAGCACCAACGTTGTCCAGCTCCAATGAAGAATGCTCAATAAAGATTCAAAGCATTCCTATTTCACAGTATGAAGGATAAAGAAGACAGATTTTGTGTTAAAGAAAAGCAATGAAAAACTTTCAGCATCAGAATAAGATGAAAAGCAAATAACATCTATATCCATGTTTGTTATGAAAACATATTTATGTCTATACGCATCTACCATACAACACATAAATCCTACTTGCTTGAGAATAAAAAAGAGCGCTGAGAATGGAGGGAATACTTCACCGTAATACCATAACACATGTTACAATATTATGTGTGTGGAAGTCTCTCAGTTATTTAAGAACGAACAATTATATTAAATCACCTGTAATACAGATTTTTTCAATAAATTTTACTTGCTTTATCTGCATATGGATAGTGTAATACCTAGTTTTAACAGAATACATTCTTGTCATAATAGTAAAGACTTAACAGGGCTGTCATGAGAACTATATTATATTTACAGTACTTGAAAGCACTTTAAAGTTCAACAGAGGCATATGATAGTCCACAAGAAATTTGAGGATTTAAAAAGTTTAGTTTGTCCAAATGTTTTTTCTACTATTATTAAAAGCGGTTGGTAGTTTCATGAAGTTGTACCTCAGAAGGCAAACTACAAGTATTTGGTATTGAATATTGTCAAGCTGCAGGTATAACTTCAAGCTGCAACAATCAAGCTGACTGTTCCAAGTTAGTTATAAAATGCCTAATGCTCCAGAAAGACAAAACCCTCCTCTTATCCCAGCTCAGATCCATGGTGAGGAATAGCAGCAGCAAGATAAGGAAGAGGGAGTATACAATGTGAAGCATGAAATGCCATAGGCGTTCACAGCTTAAAATAAATATTTTTAAGCAAACACATAATAAGAGTAGCTATTAATATGTTGATAACAGGATTACTAAAAATGCAAATAGTGTAGAAAATTTCTAGAAGAAACCTGAACAGGAGAAGATCATCCTGGTCATTAGAGAATACAGAAGAAATGGAGAATACATAAATTAGAGAAAGCAAGCTGGTTAAGAAAATTGGACCGTGAGTGTCCATATGGAGGTAATAGCTTCAATCTAACTATCAGCTGAGAATACTGACAGTACATACAATGCAGTATAATATATAAACGAGGATGGAACTGATAATAAAACAATCATTGATTGTAACAGATAAGAAAGGGACTGTACTTCAAAAAACACACAGACAGAACTGGCTTTGTCCTGCATAATAATATTGCATTTCCAATTAATGCAGTGTTCTTCAAAATCCGACAACCTTCCCTGTATGTGAAGTACTGTAGACTATCTTCTATTAATAGTTGCTGTACACTGTGCCTATTAATACTCTTACCTCAGCCTATTGAATTTTAATTAAATTGCTACCTGGTCCTCAATGTATACTGGAATGCATCCAAGAGGAAGATGAATCTCACCAATGACTAACTGATGACAGTAATTGAAAAGCCACGGAAGACAGCATATAGTAAAGCTCCCTCAAAACTCTAAAGAGCCAGCTAACATTAATTTCTTGTCAAGGATTTAGGCTTGTACATTGAGTACAACCACTAAGTATGAACTCAACCCCACACTCCCTCAAACCAACTCAAAACTAAGTATCTTACACAGAAAAAGGAAACTAAACCTTGTATAAATTGTATAAATTCCTAGGCTGTCAGCCTCAGGTCAATAGCAAGCTTAGCTCAGACTTAAGTTTACATTTGCAATCTTCAGAAAAAGTAAAAAAATTACAATGTTCTATATATCAGCATACCTAAATTCTGCTTGATAAAAAGAAACAGAAAAAAATAATTACTTATTTCCACATGTACGTCTTTCAGTTTTTTAAGTATGAATGAACCTGCAGGAAACACAGAAGTTTCTTGATAATACTCACCATTGAGACAGTTCTGGCAAAAGACCTCTTTAAAATATGCACAGGTTCACTAGTTTGCTGTTTTCCTTTGGATGCACTACCATCACTTGTTGGCAGCCTGGAAGAAAAATTTAAGAACTGACTTGAAATCTGCAACAAGTTTTTACTGTTTGTATTGTTCAGGTGGAACAAAAGTAGAATAAAAGTTTAAGATAATAATCCACAACATGTTCAATTCAGCATAATTTCCTCCAGTTCCTAATCCTTCTAGATCAGCAATCAAGTATCTTGAATTTAGTTCAACTGGCAGAATTGTGACAAATGCCAGAAGTTGAGATCTAATTACATATGAAATTATTACAAGTATTTACTGTATTTCCTCAGATGACATTTTTAAGACTAGAAATGTTATACCCCAAAGAACACTAGTTTATTGGTATGTCTAGGGCACATGTTAATTTTTACTTTGAGATATCAAGGCATAACAAGCACTCAGAATCAATACTATTTTTTTGTCTATTAGTATTTGTGGAGATAAAATAAATCCACTACTCTTGCCCTTTAATTCCACTCAAACGGCAACCCAAAAAGAGAAAAATTTATGGGCAACAAGAAAGAGAAAGAAGAGGGAGGGGAATAAAGGGACACTAACATCTTGAAGAACTCTGGTTCCTAGAAGGGAAGTATTTTTCTCTCTTTTTGCTACAGGGTTCCTGACTCTATTTGCAACTCTGAAGTGTATGGAATATTGTTTGGAATAGCCCCTCACAATAAAAGCAAAACCAATACATGCAGTATCTGTTACTGCAGCACCTTTCCTTTTCTGCCACTCATGGCTCTTTGGCCGTATTGTTCCTTCAGAGGCCCCAAGGCTCTTTCATCTTTGGCTACAGCCATCTCTCCATAGAAATTATGCAAATCTTTAACACATTATGCCAGGACTTCACGTCCAATAGTCAAAATTAAATCTTCCTTTGGAGAGACAGGGGTCGATGGACACAAAGTGCACCTGCAAAAGGGAGCTGTTCTGAAAGGGAGCCCTGAAAAGGACATGCTTAGAAAGAACAGAGTAAGAGAAGTGGTCTAAGGAAATTCTCAGTTTCGGAATCAATGTGGAGGCAGGGGAGTAATATATTTATTTTTATGCACACACACACACACACACACACACACACACACACACACACACGTAAAATACAAAAAATTTGGTCTCGTATATACCTGAGGAAATCTGAAAAACATCTTAGCAACAGTGAAAGCAGTGAAAGAGTTCTTGCTTTTTAAAATTGAGTTTCATAACATTTAACACGCGAATAATACATTTATGGTAACTTATTGTAAAGGACAATCCATTTTTGTTTTTTTTCCCCATTAAAATCAGCTATTTGACAGTATACTGCTCCTGAACTGAGGCCTACTAAACAGAATACTTCCCAACCAGCAGAAAAATGAAGCATGTTAGATAAAATTATGAGGCTCCTCAAAACTAAATGAAAGTCTCAGAACATGATGTATGAAGAACGACCTCTTAAAGAAAAACTGCAAATAAATAAATGTTGGTATAATGGATTTATTACTTTTCTCAGAGACACTAAGTTTTCCCCAAATTTTTCAGATACTGATTTCCTTAGCTTAATATAATAATAATTTTATGAAACATACGCTTACTCTAACAGGGCTTCTGTTTAAAAAAACATGTCAATATTTTGTTCTAAGTAGAGGTCAAAATATTACCTGTATAGTAACTGCGGGATCTGCCCTGCATTAACATCTGTACCATTATTTGATTTCTTGGAACTTTTAAACTGAAATACAACACTGAAAGATAAATAATAGTATTATTATTCAAGCAATATTAGATCTCTTCTTTTGCACTAAAAAATAGAGAAAAAAAAATGTACCCATCATCTGTAGTAATAGAGGCCTGTCCATGAGATCCACAATCACTGCTCGGTCCTGACACTCTTGCCCAGGCTACATACCACCAACCAGCTTGTAGGAGTACTGGTTCATCAAACATCATCGCATACTTCTCTCTGGGAGAAGTAAATTTTGAAAAAGATATATGTCAGTAAGTTTTTAGATTAATCTTTAACAAATTATACCCTGTTTATCAAAGAAAACTGAAAAATAACGGAATCAAGTTATTAATTTTAAGTATCTATTTATATTCAAGATTTTAAAAGATTTTTTTAAAATATTGTAATAATTTAAAAAATAATTATTCAGAAGGACCTACAAATGCCTAAGTCTAGCTTGATCTTGCCTTTTGAAAAAATCAGATAACAGATGCGAAATAGAGTAAGGAGAGATTAAGTTACATTAACACACACAAACCCAATTACATTTAATATATAATACTGCAAGTAAAGTATTAATTATATTCTTCTAATTCAATTTCAGAAAATTCTGGGTAAGTTTTTGTAAATAACAAGAGCTTACACATAAATTCTCAGGAATTACACATGAATATTTAAGAAAGTAATAGAATATATTTAGGGGTATTGATACATAAGAATTTAACTTAAAAGTAGCAGTCATGGATTATTTGAATGTTGAATTATCTCATAACAGGGAATAAAAAAAGCAGATAAAACATGACTAATCTCATCCATATGCACAAAATCTTTCACGCAATAACTGCCTGTATTCTAATGAGCCAATACACAGTAACCTTTCTTTTTGGTTATGATAATTTCATATTACAATAAATTTAATGATTAGTTATTCAATACAAATACCCATCTGTGCTTGAAAGCATCCCTTTGATAGAAATATTCAAAACAGCTGCAGCAACATTTTTTTTGTCTTGTCATCACAGAAATATGAGATTTGACTTTGACTTGTACAAAAGCAAGTGTGAGATGATTTTTCCATTTTTCAGTTTAGTACCATAATGGCTTGGTGAGGTATTTGGTGTTTTACTGCTTAAGCCAACACTCTTCATTTGAGTGTAAGTTTTACATCACTTGCTACAAATGATGTAATCATCTCTGTTGATACTTAAAGTCATTTTAAAATGTGTATGAAGAAAGTAAAAATAAAGATCAAGAAGTAGGTAGAAGTAAATAAGGAAAATATCTTACCTAGCAGCACAATCATATGCTAAGACATCTGTTTCAGCAAGAAGGTCTCCATCAGTCTCATGGTCTCCCCCATCTGGACCCAATTCAAACAACTGGTGGAGTAAGAAAAAAGGTAAAAATATGTCTTAGCTGTTAGAAAGCTCATAATACCACTTTTTGCTGTCCGGCATTCTGGAAACTGTCTACAACTATTCTGTCCCCTTCCCAAAAGTAATTGCTAGTGACTACCACTGACAGGTAAAATCCCATCTGGAAGTCAGGATTTTGTAATATCATTAACTGTTAAAAAATAGCAGTTGACACTGACCTCCCAGCCTTATGCCTAGATACATACTTAAGTGGATAAACTCCCTAAATCTTACAGGCAAGCCAAATGCAGAGCATCTAAAAAAGGCAAAGCTGGGCAGAAGATGCAGGCTTTCCATCACAGATGGAAATGCACTGAAAATATATGCAACTGCTCTGGAAAGGGACAGTTTGACTCATTTAGCAGAGCTAGTCAATAGCGTCATAAGCAGTTGGTGACTAGGATCAAAGACGATACCTTTTTCAAAAGACCTTGGGTTTCTCAGTCAAAAATCACTTCTGCAGTTTGATCAGTTTGAAAAAAGACCACAATACATGTCTATGACTTTTCTTGCAAATGTCTATTTAATACACAGTTTATCTGTGTTAGGACTGGCAAATCTTATCTTGACTATAAGCTAATCCTAGTCAAGTAGAAACATATTGAAAAAATACTACTATAGTGCTTTCATAGCGTTACTACCGTAATATTTAACAAAAAAAAAGCATGACTAATGTTTTAAGTTTCTTGGCTTTCCTTAATCATTTGCAATTCTCACTCATAGTGTTAAACCAGAATAAAGTACAACTGCTTATTCTGGATCTCCTGCTGTCTTATCCAAATGTTACTGCTAAGCATATGCCATCCATTTCCCTAAAACAAACCTTAATACTTACTCATCTCAAAAGAGAAAAGGAAAACTCAACAACCCACTAAATGACAAGTAACAACAATAACATATTCTCCCCGGATATAAATCTCTGAGAGATATTAGTTCCTTCATTTTCAATGTCTTTCAGGGAATTTCTGAAGTCCTCATTAAATGCAGGAACAGAAGCTATTTATAACAAATCAGAACTCTGTTATCTCACTCTGCGTTTATGTGAGCTTTTTTTATCCAAATTCAGATTTATTTTAAATCAGCACATGTGTTCCAGCCCCAATCATCCTCATATCTGGCACAAAGTAGAGTTAAGTACATTTGGTGTCATTCACTCTCAGCTGAATAATCCCATCTGAGAAGCTATCCAGAGAGCAGTCCAAGAAAGAAGTGGCAGGGAAGCAATGGCTTGGCTGGTACCAAAGGAATTCCAGCTACTGATAAGCACTCTTTCTGCTTTTGAGCCGCAGTCTCTCACATATCCCAGCATAGGACACGATTCTAACAGGAAGCCCACATCATCAGTTTTCTGCAGGTGGACCTCTGAGCTTTGTGTACATAGATCACAAAACCATTCTACTCCCTTCCATATCCACTCAATACACCTGTAAGATGGCATAGCATTTAGTGAAGGTAAGAATGGGCCAATTCTAGACAATTAAGTATTGTAATTCTCAGATCTCTATTTCACCCACGTTACCTACATAAGGTTCATTACTTCTCATTGAAAAACCTTCTTCTTGTTTTATTACTCATACTTTTAATATGCAGTAAATCACTCATTCATCAAGAAATAAAATTAATCATGGTATGGACTTGGAAAGGCTTGAGAGGTAGGCCCATGCCAATCTCACGGAGTTCAACAAAGACAAGCATAAGGTCCTGCACATGGGCCAAGGCAATCCCAAGCACAAATACAGGCTGGGCAGAGAATGGCTGGAGAGCAGACCTAAGGAGAAGTATTTGGGGGTGTCAGTAGACGAAAAACTGAAAATGAGCCATCAATGTGCAGTGGCAGCCTAGAAGGCCAGCCATGTCTTGGGCTGCATCAAGAGAAGCGTGACCAGCAAGTCAAGGGAGGTGATTCTGCCCCTCTACTCTGCTCTTGTGAGACCCCACCTGGAGTACTGCGTCTAGTTCTGGGCCCCAAAACACAAGAAGGATGCTGACCTGTTGGAGCAGGTCCAGAGGAGGGCCACGAAGATGATCAGAGGGCTAGAGCACCTCCCCTATGAGGACAGGCTGAAAGAGTTGGGGTTGTTTAGCCTGGAGAAGAAAAGTCTCCCCGGAGACCTTATAGCGGCCTTCCAGTACCTGAAGGGGGCCTACAGGAAAGCTGGGGAGGGACTTTTTACAAGAGTATGCAGCGACAGGACAAGGGGTAATCGATTTTAATTGGAAGAGGGCAGATTAGATTAGATATCGGAAATAAATTTTTTCCTGTGAGGGTGCTGAGACATTGGAAGTTTGCCCAAAGAAGCTGTGGATGCCCCATCCCTATAGGTGTTCAAGGCCAGGCTGGACAAGGCTTTGAAGAGTCTGGTTTAGTGGGAGGTGTCCCTGTCCATAGCAGGGCGGTTGGCACTAGATGATCTCTAAGGTCCCTTCCAACCCAAACCATTCTATGATGCTATCATTAGGTGGCATTTCTTAAATTCTGATCTTGAGACACAATACTGCTTAAAACAAAACCAAAAACTTACCTTTATTTTAGCAGTGTATTCACCCCTACCTCCAAAGAGCCCAAGGCCACCTAACAAAATATCTGTATCAGCACAGAAACGGATAGCTTCTACTGAGTGGGCTGAATAGCCCCAGCCTCCTCCATGACCTGCAGAAAAAAAAACCCAGCAGAAATACGGTCACTCTATATTAGTCTTTCATTCCACAAATCTGATCAGTTTATGGTATAAGATCTTACTGTGCACATACTTTCAAATCTGTTAACAATGCTATAGTCTTCTTTAGAATAAACTTTCATTACTGCTTGAGTCTCTTCTTCTGTATTTGCTACACCCATTTTTAAGTCCTGCATAGCAGCCAAAGTATCAAGACAACCTAAAAGAAAGCAAAACCAAGAACAACTCAAAATTTCTTACTGTTGACTATAATCAAGGAAATGGAAATGAATACTAGTTAAAAAGATCAAAGCAACCCAACTGCTTTGTCCCTAAACCACCCATATGCTACTGAACATCACTATAGCTTTGATTAGGTCAGGGGTCACTGCTGTAGAATCTGAAGGATAGCTGCTGAAGATTTAATTTAATTTACTAATTTTCCAGAATAACCAAGAAATGTGATTAAATGCACCTTACAACTTTTCCAATGGTAAATAAACTGCCAGCAACATATTGTTTTTTCCTTTTTACATTTTGCATATTACAGAAAAAGAGGTGTAGTAACTTAATTATGGGCAGACTTGAGAGCCTTCACAAAAGGCATTTTTTTTCATATACATGGGTACCTAACATGCCTTATTCTGACTCAAATACAAAAAAGTACTGCTCAAGTTACAATTTATCACCTCTAACACAGAATGAAGGGAGCAGGACAAGGAACTGATCACTCATAACAACCAGTGAACAAGTGAGCTAAAATAACTTCTAAAGCACTGTTATTAAACATTATATATGACCAGTTTATACATGAACACCATGGGACTATTTTTCATTTTGTTAGGCTTTTTAGACTACAAAAGGAAATCATATTACTCTTAAGAGTCCTATTATACAAAACTGCAAAGAGTAAATTTTAAGTTTAGATATTGCATTTACTTCAAAATAAAAATAGCTTCTTTAAGAGAACTTAGATCATAGAATGGCCTGGGTTGAAAAGGACCATAGTGATCATCTAGTTCCAACCCCCCCCGCCATATGCAGGGCCACCAACCACTAGACCAGGCTGCTCAGAGCCACATCCAGCCTGGCCTTGAATGCCTCCAGGGATGGGGCATCCACGACCTCCCCGGGCAACCTGTTCCAGTGTGCCACCACCCTTTGGGTGAAAAACTTTCTCCTCATCTCTAACCTAAACCTCCCCTGTCTTAGTTTAAAACCATTCCCCCTTGTCCTATCACTATCCACCCTCGTAAA
>WKFP01015254.1:1252510-1319741 GCA_011057875.1 Pterocles orientalis | reverse complement strand
CTGGGCTGCATCAAGAGAAGCATTAGCAGCAGGTCAAGGGAGGTGATTCTCCCCCTCTACTCTGCTCTCGTGAGACCCCACCTGGAGTACTGTGTTCAGATGTGGGGCCCCCAACATAAAAAAGACAGGGACCTGTTGGAGAGAGTCCAGAGGAGAGCCACAAAATTAATCAGAGGGTTAGAGCACCTCCCCTATGAGGACAGGCTGAAAGAGTTGGGGTTGTTCAGCCTGGAAAAGAGAAGGCTCCAAGGAGACCTAACAGCAGCCTTCCAGTACCTGAAGGGGGCCTACAGGAGATACGGGGAGGCACTCTTTATCAGGGAGTGTAGTGGGAGAACAAGGGGTAACGGGTATAAGCTATAAGAGGGTAAATTTAGACTAGACATTAGGAAGAAATTTTTCACTGTGAGGGTGGTGAGACACTGGAACAGGTTGCCCAGGGAAGTTGTGGATGCCCCATCCCTGGAGGTGTTCAAGGCCAGGCTGGATGAGGCTTTGAGCAACCTGGTCTAGTGGAGGGTGTCTGTGTCCACGGCAGGGGGGTTGGAACTTGATGATCTTTAAGGTCCTTTCCAACCCAAACCATTCTATGATTCTATGATTTAAGCTCTAGATTTAGTTCTACAGCCCCCAAAATTTTGCAAGACAATAAAACACCTCAACCTATGTTTACCCATAATAATATCTTTAACATGTGACTTTGAACTTCCTCAAGCTGCATAACGATTTAAGTGTTTTACATCAATTTGAGGTTCATCAGGTTTTCTCCCCTGAAACTTGCTGGTTTCCCATGGCCATCAATAACTACATTTTTTGTAAGTTTAGTCTTTCAGTGTTTTTTAATCATGCTGATAATAATGTCATGACCAATAACTTAGGGATGTGGATGTTACTCTTCCTTATTTCAAATCGCAGCATAATTTAAGTAAGAACTGGTACCTAGCTAATGAGATTCAAACAATCCTGGGGATGTACATAATGCAGGACTACAGCCACCCAAGGAACTTCAGATGTCATAGAGGAACATGCCTAGCAACCATGCATGCTTCAGTGTTAAATAGCTATTAAGTTCTTCAATCTCAATTTTGGATGACCACATCCAAAGTAGGATGTAAGTAGCCTACGGATGCAATGATCACTTAAAGATATGATCCTACATGATACTGTCTTTTCCAGATGAATGTACACTAGGTGGTTCCCTGCTTTATTCTAATCATAAGTGATTATTCTTGTTTCGCCTAAGTCTTCAAATAGTTTAAACATCATCCATCACTTGCACTCAGATGACAGTTCAAATTTCTCTCCAAAATCCTGGCTAACATAGCCTTTAAATCACTATAGAGGAATTGGATGTTATGATCCTGTTTTGGAACAAGGTCTTATGACCTATGCCTGCTCAAAGACTCCACTAGAAGCAACCAACCCCAAAAGACTGTGAAATAAATAGAACCATAATTTGAATATCTATGCCATCTAATGCCCACAATGTCAGAACTGAAAAGAATACTAATAATCCAACCATTCCCCTATTCAAGTCTTAACCACTAATGGCAGACAGAAAGATGAAGATTTAAGACACAAGGTTGGGGAAGCTGTGTATTGCAGGAAAATTATTCAGTGAAGTGTTAAATAGATGGAGGAAAGAAAAAGAAGAATAAAAAGAGTAAATAAGCAGAATAGATTGGGGTCTCCCAAACATCATGAGACTGGAATAAGAATGATGACGGGAGAAAAAAAAAAAGTCAAAAAAATTTGGGCAAGAGAAGATGCTTGTTTTGGGCTTACTTGAACAAATCACCAAAAAAAAGGTGAAAAAAGATACATGGAAGATTAAAAATTACTTTTCATTTACTAGGGAAATCAGCATAATCAAATCTCCTGCCTCCCAAATTATTTTTAAAAGTATTTCTGTACTATGACTTAAATAGTTAAAATCCACACTTGCCTCCAAATAACATCATAGACAGGATCCAGACACACACCAGAACCTTGAAGGTCTTCCTGCTCAGAATCATTGAATGTTTTGCAACTGCCATCTACTTTGTTTATCAGAAGACACTTAAAAGGAGGAGGTTCTGATATTGAAGCTGGTACCAAACCTGGATGAAGGAGTAAAAACAGCAGAAAAATCATGAAGACTCCACTCATTATGTGGCATTTTCTACGCATGAAGCATTAATGTACAAGGGCAGAACAGATATACCGCTACAGCAAAAAATAAACTGTAGTAAGATTTAAGTGTAAGAAGAGTTTAGACTTCTACATTCTTATTTTTAACAAAATTATTTCTAAAGGAGCTAGGATCACCATGTGCAGTATAACTAGAAAGCCAAAATATTTTAATTCCCTCCATTCACATTTTTGACTTCTTGCTCCTCTATTGTTCACATGACTGAAGATATTTTTTCTCCAATATAGGAATTTTAAATATTATAGAAGAGTTTTTACCTATTATATGCCTGCTTGCAAATATCTCTGATGTAGCAAGCACGTGAGAATTAATGAGAGCTTCATCAATCCGGAGGAAAGTCTGGTCTCCACTTGCTCCAATCCATGTTGCTTTGCGTCCATATTTAGATCCTATATTAGGCATGGGTGCTGGTTTTGCATTCCAGTAAGGCATATCCAGAATTGGTCTACCAAGCTGACCCTTCTACAGAGAGAATGTAAGAATTAGTAAGTAACAGTAAGTTTTCAAAGATGAGCAAGTTACTTCAATAGATTCAACATACAAAATTAGCAATCTGGAAGAGACAGCTTACCACAAAACTACCTTCAAAAAGCAACAGCTGCTTTAAGTGAGGTGTTATACATTTAAATACAAGGAACAAGTTCCTCACAGATACTGTCCTCCCTATTCAGTTAGGGTTTTGAGTGAACTTTTTTTTTTTTTAATGCAACTCAAGCTCTCCATGATGGATAACCCTCATTTTCATCTTCAGAATCAGATATAAATGCATTCTCCTTCAATACTAATCTGAACAACTTCAGTGCTAAAAAAGGAATGAATTAATAGGAGGAAAAAAAATCTACATAGTCTATATTCAGATTCAGGCAGTTTAATTCCACTCAATTCTGAACTTATATGTACTGTAACTCTTACAGAGCATGAAGCACCTAGAAATCAATTAGCACCTCACACTTGAGCTAAAAAAAAGAGCATAAAGTGCCAAAGCAAGCACATCTACATATGTTCATTAACATCCTAACTAGTTACTGAGAGATGGACCAACATTTCTTATAATGTACCAAAGTATGTAGTAAGAACTGCTGCAATAAACCCATTGAGACTCCCATCTACCTCACTAAGGCAAAGGAAATTCATCGCAGGCTAATAAAGTCAAGGTAACTTCTAATTTAAAATTGTAAGGTAGAAGAAACATGCATATACAGCAAATATCCAGCTCTATCCACCATGTTACTCATCCCTCCTTCTACATAACACTGTGTGTAAGTAAACATAGTGAAGACATTTTCAAGAAACATGCTTGCTTCTGAGCTTGTCTTGACTTTATGAGGCTCTCAATGAATTTTCAAGCATTTCAATATTAAAACCAGAACAGAAGGTCTAAATATAGTTAATTTTTTTCTTTTAGAAAAAAAAATAACTTTGTCAACAGACAGGCTTTTAAATCCTATTTCATAGAATCATAGAATGGTTTGGGTTGGAAGGGACCTTAAAGATCATCAAGTTCCAACCCCCCTGCCATGGGCAGGGACACCCTCCACTAGACCAGGTTGCTCAAAGCCTCATCCAGCCTGGCCTTGAACACCTCCAGGGATGGGGCATCCACAACTTCCCTGGGCAACCTGTTCCAGTGTCTCACCACCCTCATAGTGAAAAATTTCTTCCTAATCTCTAGTCTAAATTTACCCTCTTTCAGTTTATACCCGTTACGCCTTGTCCTCTCACTACACTCCCTGGTAAAGAGTGCCTCCCCATCTCTCCTGTAGCCCCCTTCAGGCACTGGAAGGCTGAGAGTGAATTTGTTTTTTCAGGGGCTAAGTTTCACTGCAAGTCAGCAAAGCTTAAACTTTTATGTGTCCAAGTCACTTTTGACAAATATGTGGACACCAAAGCTCTTAATGTCTGAAAACCAACAGAATATTACTTAATGTAAGAGCCATCTTGTGACATACTTTTAATTCAAAACATGATTTTTCCAATTCTAAAATTTCAGTCTCCACTCTTTTTTGTAACAAGACAGATTTCAAAAGGCACATTTTATCTTCTGTTGTGTTTGGCAATACACAGTTTTTAAAGCATATAAAACCAGATCAATACCTATAGTCTAGCTTTTGCTGACAGGATCTTGGTGGGAAAGCATGAACAAGAGATGACTCTGGAGAGACTGCAGTCTTGGCAAAGACAAGGAGGCTCAAAGGCCTGAAGTCAGGATGAACTTTTTTAAAAGTCAGGATGAACTATTTTAAAGTGCTTATTCAGTGACTTTAAGAATGGATTTCAGGCGGACACTGGAGAATATATGCCATGTGCATATGAAAGAAGAGTTCCAGAGTTATGCTGTGTTATACTGAGCAATAATCTCCCCTCAAGTGTAAGCATAACTTCTGCAACTCACTGCCGTTTCTATGAAAGAAAACAGGACACTTATTTTTTCAGAGGAATAAAGACAAACAAGTAATAGAATATGCAATAGATACTTATTTGCAACGGAGCTTGCAACAATAAAAGTATGAGAAAACTGGTGCACCTTATAAAATAACCCAGTTATAAATCACCATCTTCATTAAAATATAAAAACCACCAAGAATTTCTGGCGTCATACTTTTCCAACCACAACAATATTAGAGGCCATATTTTTAAACATAACAGACATAAAAGACATGCAGAAGTCATAAGTAGTTCTATACGAGGAAGCATAAGCAAACAGTTTTGAAATGTCTTTGAACAATACATTTATTGTTTCCTTACTGAGAAACTTCCAAATGTGAAAACCTGGCCATCCATGAGGAGAATAGCTGTATGGTTGCTCCCAGCAGTAACTTGTGTACTAGGACCTGGCAATGCTTGCACCAAAGTGGGACATCCCCTATATCAAAATAAATTAATTTTGTATCAATACATGCTTATGCAACATTTAACACAAATTTTAGCATTATAAGGATTTCAATCCCTGTGAAATATATTCACTATGTTCACATACTGTGATGAAGAAGAGTCAACCAACACCTAACATATTAAATGAAAAGAGGTTTGAAAGACTGTACCAGATATTTAAGTTTATGCTGTCTGGTTACAGGGAACCAGACCAAGTACCCTCTCTTCAGTTACTCAGAAATTAGCATAGAATAAAAATTGTTAATTTAATACATAACTGTAGGATTACATTAATGTTACTGTAGTTACACCAATACATATGCTTATGTATATATATGTATATATGCTTTCTAATGGAGAATAAAGCATTAAAAAACTGCTCTCCATCAAACTCATAGACTCAAGAAACAACAAACCTCTCCGAACTGTTTTCCAAAAAGATCTGAAAGAGCCTAATCCAAGGCCTTCCCAAATACAGACAGGTGTAAGAAAATAAACTTCCCATCCAGTAAAAACAAAGGAAAAAAACCCCAGCAGTATGTTTAAGAAGCAAAGAAAGAAAACTTTAAGTGATGACCTGGAATAGAAAGAGCAGAAAAAAGAAAAAAGCACTAAAACTAAAATTTTTATCTCAATCCCAACAAAGTGAGCAGAAGCCTAAAAGAACTGTATCAGACTTCGAATTCCATAATGAATGTGTACCTAGACTTCAAATTTACTGTGGACTTTGAAAGACTATGAATTTGAGGAACACGGTATTCTCAACTAACTCTGTGTTTGGGAACTCCAAACCCAGAGAACAGCAGGACTACTTTTAAACACACACTTTCAAAAGGAGGTTAATCTAAAATAAGAGCACGTTGTCTTATGCTGGAATAAAAAAATGTGTCAGCCCATAGTTACCGAGCGATTGTTTAACAGCTGATGTGCAAAAAGATGGGTTATCTGCATGTTCTGGTTTTCGCTGAATTGCAAGTCAAGAAAGTCAAGAAAATAGGAGGAAGGAGATGCGTCATTTTCAGTAGGGAAAGGGTAGATGGGAAGATGAGAACATATGGAAATGTATAACAGAGGAATGCAGCATGAAGACAGGTGATGAGAACACAAGTATACAAGAGAGGGAACAGAGGTATACAGAAATAAATTATTCCTTTGTGGTGAAGGTAGCTTCCAGTGGGTGATTCTAGTGGAGATGGAGAGACTGATGGGTAGTATAACTTTGTTAGAGGATGCACAACATGGCATTAATAAATTTAGAAGACTTTGTTGGTTTACAGGCACATGGGTCTGGACACCAGGAAGATTATACAGACACACAAAGCAAAGTCTAGCAGCACCAATGATGAAACATTTTAAAAACAGAAGAAACTTTACATCTGCCTCCAATTAACTTTAAGGAAGCTCAAAAAACAAAAACAAAACATAATTAAGAACTAATTCAAAAGCATTTCTGTTAAAGGGAAATATTTTAATTAAAGTTCTTTCCCTCTCCCTCAAAATTATGATAGCTGCAGGCATGAAATTATTATCTTATGCTTTTTCTAAAAAAAGTGAATGTTTCATCTATTTGATGTATAAAAGCTAAGCTATTACCACCAAAACGATTTATCTTTGTCTTTTGCCAACTGAATCTATCAGACACATTATCTGAACACTGTGTATGATGTTCCCTTGGCAGCAGCAGAGTAAAACCAGACAACTAATGTAGAAAGATGTAATACGTTATCCTCTTAACGTATGCTAGCACTTTTATTAAGATCAGCCAGCTTTTGAAGTGGCCAACTACAATGTATTAACTAAAGAAATGAACAGGAAAAACTTTAAGATATTTAACTATGTCAAAAACAAAAACAGTAAAATTACAGAAAAATAGTTTCTACTTTATAATATGAGGAGCGCTTTGGAAAAATATAATAAGCCGGTTTGACTGATGTACGTGGAGTTTAAAACCTGTGATACTAATGAGTACTTCCCTATCCCTCTTACATTCAACACCAAAAAATTCAGCATGGACACTTAAGAGTCTGAGACTCTTTGGACAAAGTTTTGACAAACAGGGTTTCTCCATTTGAATGGGAGAAAGCAAGAAGTCTTCTTCTGGGATGGAGTCGAAGGACACATTGGTGTCAAACTCACAGATTATTTGGCTTCTGGATATGACACAGGTACATGACATAGATCAATCACAAAAGACCAACCTCAACTATACGGACAGTAACCTGAGATCCCTTGGGAAAATGTAAGACTGCTGAATGAAAAGCAGCAGATATACATGAATCAGCTAACTCAGGATCCTGCAGAAGGTCCAAATGTATTTTGCCTTTCCACATGGAAACCCTCTTGCATTCTGAAGTGTAAGCACTTCTGGAAGCAGATGTGGTTTTTGAAAAGTTGCCCTAGGTCGCTGTCCATGGTACTCATCCAGGCAACAGTTAGCTGTCAGGTCCAGGAAGAAGTCACTTGGGGCAGCTGACCGTGGTGCTGTAAAGTCAGTCTCATCATGGGCTGTTCCTGTGTATAGAGTAAGAGGAAACCAGTAGTCACCTCTGTCAATTGCTGGCAGACTAGGACAGCGTGGAGTTAAAAAGAAATGGAGAGTTGTAGATTTTAGATATAACTGGAAGTTTGATGAAAAATTGTAAATAAGGCCTGCATGCCACAGCTGAAGGAAAACAAACAATGCACCTAGAAACACAGTCTTATCAAACAGAGATGACGGAACACTTTTTTTCCCTCTATGCTTTGTCTTCGTAGTTGACTGTCCATGGAAGGTCTGCTCAGTTGTTCTTCCATGTTGGTGAACCCTTGGAAGCAAAATCACATCAAGATCGCCTTACTTCAATTGTTCCATTTCTGCAGCTTGACTGCCAGATCATGTGCTGGCTAACATAGTGCTGAAATCAACAGTTTGGACAAGAAATGCAGGCAAATTTTGAAAAATAACAGAAAGATCCTGAAATTTTAAGTCCCAGCTTCCTGAGAGAAGCATCAGCAACAACAAGGCCTTTGCTGACCTCAATACCACACATCCTGTTTTTCACCAAGACTAGAAACTGCAAAGCATTTCTTGTTTCCACTGAGTTTCTGTTCATCAGCATCTAATTTGAGGAGAATGTAAGCAGAGACTGACAAATCCTTCATGCAGTGAGTAACTCTTCAACATCTGCCACGGTAGGTTTTACAACAGAAAGCCTACGCAGACTAGTTTAATGGCTCCAGCATACTGATATAGAAAAAATGTCTTCCCAGGAACCAGACCACTTGCATTTTTAAGTGGTCCATCTGTGAACGGCTAAAGTCTTTGCTGGGAAAAAAAAAAACCAAACACACCACTTTGTGCATACTGCTTGTTTCTCCACATCATTTCAGTTCTATTGATGGTTTATTGATAATCACACTGTCCTGTTTATCTGCTGTTTTGTGCATAAAAAATAGTCTGAAGTCCTTCGAGGGTATGTAATATGCCTCATTCCTACCAAAGTAAGATGAAGAATTTGTGGTGTTCAGCATATCCCTTTAATTAAGGAGAAAGACCTGTCTGGACAGGTGTACAGAATTCAAAACAGTTAAGCATTTTCAAGACTTCTAAAAATATAGTCTCATTACTAAATCTTTACACTGCAAGTCTCTGAAACAATAAGTCATCAGTTGCTGCCCAAGAACTTCCATCATTGCTTCATCTGGCAATGAAGATGGCTCCTTCAGATGAAAATGAGTTCCTGAATTTTCCCTGACAGTTCTTTTTTTCTGAGGCCCCCATATTTACATATACTAGCTAGACTACTGTCTAAATATTACTTCCTTTGGTTTTTTCTCCCCTCTCTCTCTCTCCCAGAAACATAGCAGAGCATCGGTTCCTGGATTCAGAAGATGACGGTCTTCCTGAGGTCAATACAGGCAATGTGACACACTGCATGACTGACATACCACTGACCTGGCTGGAGCTGGCCATCTGAGCACCACTGCATCCCAACTGAGGTGGAACTCTGCAAAAGGATTCCCTGTTTCCTTCTCTGAATCCCTTACTGTGAGGACAGAGGAGAGACCTCTACTTAAAGCTGGAAAAAGAAGTACATCAATGAGGAAATTACCATTTGAATGATGGCGCTTAACAGCAAATATAGTACTATAGCCAGTTCTCATGCACAGGACATACTCCAAATTTCTTCAAGGCTTTTTTCAGACACTCTCTAGGGTCTGTTGTAGAATGATACAAAAGTCAGTGCCAAGTCGTTTGTACCTCCTCAGCTTCTAGGCTTGGTCAAGCACTATCCTTTGGCACAGGATACTTTGTGTTCTCTTCCAGGATCTCACTTGGAACTACATTTGGTCTCCATCGAGTTTCTATCTATACAAGCAACAGATGTGGGGTTTACTGTCTGAAATTCTGACAAATACAGCAGATAGCTCCGATGCCTTCAAAAATGCCAAGTGATTTCATCGAAGTCGGAAATAGGAGACAGTAAGTTACCAGTACAAATGCCACTGATGATTGTACCTCTTCATTCTTTAAGACAGAAACCGGCCTTATTCTAGTAGTGACTTGAATTGCCAGCTAAAGCAGTTGTAGCTTGGCACAAGTATCCAAGAATTTCCAGGAATGAAAACCAGACTACTTATCTGTGATACAACTCTACCATAGGCAGAAACACAGACTGCATTTATCAGCCCAATGCAAACTGAGTAGGGCTAACAGTTCAGAGACTACCATTAGGCACAGCAGTCAACACAAAGTAACACTTCCAGTAAACTTACTTTCTTCCTTCCCTCTCCCCCTTTTGTTTAGTGAATCCAATGAAAGTTTTAAGATGATGAAGATTTCTTCATAAACTTGACAAAAGAAATGACCTGGAAGTCTCCAAAGAGATTAGGAAGACAGATGTTCAGTAATTTTCATCTCACTGCTACAAGAGAAATGACAGAACTGAAGACAGGTCACTGACGCTCCAGTTTGTATGCCTTTTACATAAGGATACTGGGCAGTACTGGACATACATAAAGCATCAATGATTCCTACTATTCAAAATCCCGTCTTATGTGTTATATGGTATATGTTGGTGCCCAAAGAACAACATTATTACATTTCCCTTTATGGTAGGACACTGATTTTTCAGTTTAGTGGGTAGATAAGATAACCAAGGATGAGACACTAAGGGTGAGATTGAGCTTCACGTTAAAGATGCCTATATTTAATTACCTGTGCTCTCACTGTAGTCAATGGGGATCAAGCCCACAAAGTTTACAGAGCTACTGAGCATATCTGAAGTAGATAAGTAGTGGGTGGTTAGTCAAATAGCTCTCCACGCTCTGTTGACTTCTCTATTTCCACTGACCGCAAAGAAAGCACACATCACTCTCATGCTGACATTCAAAATAAGTGTCTACAAAATGCAACTGAGACCCAAGCTTAGAAACTTAATTTCGGAGATTAATAATAAACAAAAATGAGATTTTATCAGAAATTAACTCCTGACAATGGTGAACAGAAACAGGTTAATCTAAGTTTAAAACATCACAGTATTTGAACTATTGCACATGCAGTATTTTACAGAAATATTGAAATCTTAATGAGATTTCAATGTCATTCTCACACACGTAAGGATAAATTAAAGAGACAAGCATTCCAAGCTTGGTTGTCAAAGCTATGCTAATAATTATGCACAGAAGCCTTCATGTAGTAAACAAATTACTTATACAGTACAACAGTACTGTTAGCATATCTGTATCTATATCTATATCCAGGGGGTTATGGGGAATAAGTGCAAAACAAGAGCTTATCACCTTTATTTGGACAATATTTGAGTTTTCACATTTGCCTAGCTATAGAGAAACAGAAATTCAGTCACTTGTTATGCAGCAGTAAAGCAATACACAATCACATCCTTCAATTACCAGCTCACCTGGAGTTAACATCACCATGTCCAAGTTGCCCATGCTGCCCATATCCAAATGTGTAAACATCACCATTCTCCATCAAAACCACTGAAAAACAAACAAAAAAGAAGAATATTTTTCTGACATATGCACACGTTAACATGGTAGTGTACCAGTGCTGATTAGCCTTTCTGAGCAGCACAGTTAACAATCCCTACTATACCTGATTCCACAACCCATCACAGACAGCATGTCTATGCAGGGCTAGAGCCGTGCCATGCATATGTTTTCAAATGACTCAAAAATTGCTTAAAATCTCTGATGTAACTCAATATTTTCACTGTTGAAGGACAGTGTAGTAAACTATAAAATAATACTGCAAACTTTTTCATCTTTAACAATCCTGTGTACATCCTTATTTAAAATTAAACATAAAGCAGTGAAAACACATATGACAACATTAAAAAAAAAAAAAGGACAAAAATTCTGTGTTATAATTAACCCTGATTTATTTGTTTTTACCTGAATGGTGAAATCCACAACTGACTTGTACAGCTCGCAGTTCACAGTCAAAGCGGACAGCCCCCGGTGGATAGGTTGTGATTTTGCTGGCATCCTTCTCACCTCTTTCTCCACTTCCGTCTATAAACAAAACTTACAATTATATCTCATGTCTTCTGAAAGATTTATATTAGAAGAATGAATAGAACAAGAATAGTAAATAACTCCCCACCCCACCATTTGTAAGGTAGAAGAAAGAACTCACAGAATAGTAAGAGAGACAGCTCAAAATAAGGCATCAAAGCAGATGCGAAAGATGACAGAAACTCTACTTCTAAACAACCTACACACCAGAAAATATCACATCCTCTAAAGCAGAAACTTCCAAAGAACAGACAAAAATGACCAGCAAAACATGAAATTCAAACAACTTCAGAAGTATTCTTTAATAACCATCACTCTCATTCTTTAATAAAATAGTATCACGAAGTAGACAGAAAGTATTGTAGCTAAACTCAATAGGCATAGCTTGGCCTGTTTTTTTCAACTGCTGTTTGTTAAGGATTTTACTTGACTCCAACTTGGCCATAGTCTTTGTTTTACATAACTAACAATTACTTATGTAGCTCATTTTTAACAATGTCAATATATTCACTACTAGCATGTCTGTTTTCTGTCCATTTAAGGCGATTTTTGAGACACTGTATCTGTAATTTCTTTTAATAAGTCTGAAGTGCATTCTTGGTTCCTGAAGTCAAACTACCCTTGCATCAGATAAAAGCACTGAAATCACAAAATAAGTGTATTGGTTATAAACTTGTTGAAAGCTGCTATCTTCTTGAGAAATCAGAATGTTAACATCACCTAACAATTACACTATAATTGAACTATATGGTCACAAGGTCGCAAAGGAAGGTAGTTTCATAATACTAGTAGGAAACCAGCAAGACAGAAACAGACAAGATACTCATCACCATTAAGATACCTACACCTGTGTAGAAAGCAGGCAATGAAAGCTCTACGGAAAGTGCATTTTCACAACAAAAAATCCATATATGACTAGTCACACTGTCTCTAGCATAGAGGAATGAGAGAAAATACACGAAGTAAAAAAATAACTGCACAAAGGAGATTCCACATTATTTGTGTGATAATTCTGACCAATCACTGCTTTACTAACAAAATTGATACAGGGAAACAATTGCTGGTGGTACACCAGACTGTATGCACATTAGAAGAAAAGTTTCTGAAGGTCTGTCTAGAGCTTCTTTTGTATGAACAACAAAAGCAAATACAAAGAGACAGAATTAACAACAGAAAAACCTGTCAAAACAGAAAAAATATAGAATTTTTCCTCCTAATCGTGTAATTCTACCTTAACATGTTTCTAGTATTTTAGTTAATAATTTGGCTATTTCTCAAAAACAGTACCTTTGAACTTTTAATTCCTTCTTTTGCATTAAACTCTACATGCCAAAGTAATCAAGAGATGGGGCTAATATTGCCACCAGAATTATTTATTCAGCAAGCAGCCTGCTTATTGCTTCCCTCTTTCACATAAGCTTTTCATACAAGAGCAGAAAAACCTAATAGTTCTAGAAGTCTACCTGTGACCCGTCTCCTCTCCTACCTCACTCATTGATGACTGTAATGAAAAATGTAAGCTCTCCTACTGTCCAAATACACTTGAACAGTCACCAGCCAGGAATGTACATGTCCAGCAAGTATGTGTCATGGCTGCATGCACTTCTGATGACAAAACAAACCAGACACACAGTAACCATATCACCTATGCACAGTCATAGTAACAAAATTTAGCAAAAGTTGTATTCTGGTGATGTAACAGTGACATATTGAGTGATCTCCAGACACCTGAAGAAGTACATGTGCATTTTCTGCCCCACTGTAAGGAAAACACAATGCCCTTAAGTGCTTCAACAACTACTAATAAATAGTTGAGGACTGCTGTTTTCTCAAACTATAAATATGTGATCACATTAATACGTGATATGAAATATCCTCTAAATAAAAGACGATTCCAGATACATTTATCTATTTTTTTGTTTGTTTTTTAAGTTGCAAAGAAAGCAGAAAACCCTATTACCCTTAAGGAAATACTAAATACTGTTGTGCAAGATGTAAAGACAAGTACATTGACACAAAACAAATTCTGCAATTCCTTATCCAAGAAATAAATGTATTTTAAAGGAAAAAGTTTTACAGAGTTGTCACTTGCAAATTCCAAAGCTAACTTCCCAAAGCCTTTAAAAATGCAGGAACAGTAACAACTGACTTCCATACTTATCCTACTTTGCTTAACTGTGAAATTTGCAAACTGAAAATGGAACCCCTCTCAGCCTTTTTTGCGTGGTTAGTAACGGTCTCATGAGTTTTGAATCAGCCGGACCTTCAGAACTTGATAAACACTCTAAAATAATTGATGTGTGGTAAGCATAAAGTCCTCGTAACTGAAGAAAGTAAGATTCACCTGTTCTTGTTTAGGGAAAAAAAGTCTTTTGACTAAAATATATGAAGCTAGGTAGCATATCATTACTTACTTTCAGAGCAACACTCTTGGGCTATACTATTTATCTGTGTACATGGCCAATGCATATCATCCTTTTCTAACAGCACTGGCCACGAGAACCAAGTTCTACAAGCTCTTACACTTGGAGATAAGGCTGCAAATAAACGGGGTCATCCCCTTTCCTTTCAGTACTTTAAAAGAGTCCAAATTTTTTTAGATATGCAAGTGAAAGGTAGATGCAGAAAGCTTATTTGCACGTCTTGAGGAATAACTGTAATTATGGAGATACACATCGGCTTTTCTTTAACATTTGTGCCCATATTCACTTCATTAGAAGTAACATCAAAACAACTGCTCTTAAAAGGGAAACATAGAAAGAATGACCACTGAAGCAGAGACTCTTCTGGCTGAATGAATGGAACGTTGTGAGCAGAACAAGTGAATACTTCCAGTGTTATCTAAGTGGACTACCACAGAACAGAAACTCTGACTCTCTCATCTCCCTGAGAGGGAAGCATCAAGGAAAAGCTCCATAGTGCTTCCTGCAGTCAACATTGAGGGGCAGGCTTCATGAACAACTTCAGTGATGGCTTTTCATCTTGGGTTATCTTATTCAGTTGGGGAAGGAAATCAAGATAACTGGAAATACAACCAACCAACCCTTCACCACCACCCACTTCATTTTCCTTAGAAAATTCTTAACTCCTGAAGACAATTTTTCCCTCTGAAACATATTCAAAAGTTGGTTAATATTGCTACCACAAAAAAACAAACAAACAAACAAAAAAAACCCAAACAAACAAAAAAAACCAAAACAAAACAACACCAAGAACAAAAAAACCTACTGCTTTCCAGGAACGCAGAAAAAGCTCCTTCAGTCTCAACAGCAAGTGAAGTCACAAGCTACAGATGAGAATTCTGCTGGCAAAAAAACCTCAAAGTTGTTACAGAATGGCATCTTGGACCTTTGGTCCAGACCCGAAGAAAAACATTTTGTTAGTGTTCTACAGCTGCAGTAAGGGCTATAATATTTTGTTTCTCACTAACCATCTTTGGAGGAGCAAAAAAGTGCTTCTAGAGATATCAAATGCATTTCTTCTCCCCACACATGAAAAGCTGTAAAGCAATGTGACCATACACAAAAAAATCTCTTTCGGCTACATCATTTACCAATAAATCTTTGTTCCGTTCAGCAGTGATTACCCAAAAAAAGCATATCAGTCAAGCTACTAGTTAGTATCTGTGATGTTCAACCCTCACAAGATGTTCTAAATGCCTTAATACCATCTATAGGCTTTATATATAACATTACTTTAACAAACCAGCCTATGACTGCAGCTTCTTGGCTCTCCATCACATGCTTCATCTGAAATATCTGTGACCAATATTATAACTACAGTGCAAGGGGGGAACAAAACCTAGCTCTGGTTGTGGAAATCACACATTCTATGAGGGCAGAAAATAACCTAGGTCCACTGGATGCTTGAGAGGTTGCTAGAGAGTTTAATTGAACTTAAAGGTAAAATTTAATATGCAGAATGAGAGTGTGAATTCTTAGGTACTTTCTGTGACCCCGACAGATTGCTAAATAGAAACGTATGTTTTGGAGGAGTAGAGATCCACCTCTAGCCGCTTTCCCAAGAGAGGACAGAAACCAGGCAATCTACTTTCAATGTTGTCTTCTTGAATTATGTAGTCAGTTTAAATTTAGAGGTGGACAAAAAGGCATACATTTATGAACTACCTTATTCTTCCACCCAAACAACCTTACAAAATGACAAGAATAACTTTTCAAATCATTTAATAAGTGTTAACTTTTGGAGTAAGTCATTAAGTGGTAGGTTCCTTTGAGAGACAAGGAAGCAGCTACAATCTTTAAACTCTAGAGAATGTACTAAAGCTCATATCAATGCTATACTTTATCCATCAATTCAATAGAGGGAATTTCTTCAGCAGTTTCTTCCTCTATCAGCCACCTCTGGTCCTGTTTTATGATTTGCAGTAGTTCACAGGCACAAGTTGCTATTTGCAGTATATGACATGAAGTTATTCCTAACATCTTCAAGATTGTGGGCAACTTTATCTAATGAAATTTAACTCTCCAAAAAGAATTATTGAGTGATGGAGAAGAGAGGGGCTGGTATGAAAGATAAATTCCCTGGTTTCAGCTGGGACAGAGTTAACTTTCTTCATAGTAGCCTGTTACAGTTTTTCCCAGGACAGTCAAGGACTTCGCATCTTCTCATGCTTTGCCAGTTGTGTGCAGGAGAAGCTGGGAGGGAGCACAGCCCCAGTTACTAGCCTAGGATTTGACCTTAGGTTTAGGACTGAGACCCAAATTGGCCAATGGTATATTCCATATCATGTACATCACGCTCAGTATATAGACACGGCTCTGTTCAGAAGTTCTCTCTCTCTGGCTGACACTTGGGCTTATGTCTTTTCCTGGATTGCAATTTCAACACTCTCTGCTCTGGGATCATTAGCTGGGAATGGGCTGAGCCTCAGTCATCAGATGGCAAGCAGTTGCACTGTATACCACTCATTTGCATATTACTATTATTACTATTATTTTCAATTTTATTGTAGTTCAGTTATTAAATTGTTCTTATCTCAACCCATGAGACTCTTTTCTCTTTACCCCTTTAATTCTCTGCCCTTATCCCTGGCAGAGGGGAGGGTGAGCGAGCAGCTGTACGGTGTGTGTGCTGATAACCAACTGGGGGTCAAACCATGACAATCAGGAAGTCCGAACAGACACACAGAACTCATAATAGCAAAAAAGGTATGTTATAAAGAAAGTCAGCTTTGTAACTGGTAGTTGTTGTCATGATAACACCTGACAACAGCTGCTGAATATGTATGCTTGTGAGGTTTGACATACTCTTGCATCCTTCAAGCCTCAAATCCCAACAAAGTCCCTTTCTGAAGTGTCTCCTTATTGATGGCAGTGTGTAAAAACCTAATAAAGAAGTGTCTCTGAAATGTTTTTGGTGCAACTTTTATCTTCTCAAACAATAGCAAAAGTCTTACGCAACACATCTTCATGTGTGTTTTGAACTTCCTTAGGACCACTTAACACATGAAAGCAAGACTATCAGACTATGGAAATGTCTATATGGAACATACAAAGACTCCAGTGTGATTCACATCTATTAAGTGACAGACATAGGTTTTCAGTGTCAGCTGTCTTTCTCTAATGAGTGTTTCAAATTACCCTTCAGATGGTGTACTTTAAAGCAAAAAAGTAAATTACAAGTAAATTTTCTTACACACCTGATAATTTTGCACTGGCATTTGCAAAATGGTTCATATATAGCTTGCTCCATCCATGCAGGTTCAGCTTCATCTAACCTTTGTCCTTTTGAGGGTATTTAGTTTCCTGTTGTTTTAAACAATTTCTTCATTCCCACTATGCCCAAATACAGGAAAAACGTGGAATTTGTTTGCAGAACCTTATTGCTACTCAGTTCATGTCTACAGTTGAGAAAATTCTACAGACTTTAATCAATCTTTTTACTCTTATCTCCAGTGATGAAGTCCATAGGGATTGTAGATGCAGACTGGGAAATCAACACCTCATTAAAGAATAAGGAGGAAGTAAAAACTCATTTTTATTATTAATGTCAAAGCACTCCATGAATACCAAGGAGGGGGTACCTACTCCTTTCTATCTATACTTGTGAAGGAGACATAGATCAGAAAGATTATGATTATGCTTAAAATGAATCTTTTGTAATTACAAGCATCTTGACAAAACAGACCCTAAAAATGTGAAATAAGTAGATGACAATGGCAAGCTTTCCAGAAAATTGGCATTTTGATGAAGGACTTTTCAACTGGACTATTCAACAGAAGAATTCCACAAGTCAAAAACATGTAGATTTGATAATATATACAAGTACATATAAAATATAACTTTTAAATTAGGCAGTAATTTTCAGTCTTGAAGAAGCTTTCCACATTCAAGTTTAAATATCAGTATTAAAAGTTCTGCAGCTGCAAACGGAGAAACAGGGCACCAGCAAGTTTAGTACTGGCCTCATCAGTACTACTAGTAAAAATAAATTTTCCTTGCCCAAAGATCTTGAAGGTCTGGTGCTGTGAAGAGTCACAAGACTACTTTAACAGAAACTTCTGAAGTAAGAATGCCAGTTTGGAAAGCATCACATTCAAAAGTAACACAAAATAACATGCTGATTTCAATGTTATAGTGTCCTTTTACTGAACTCAACATCCCTGTCTCAGATTGCTTGATTATTGCTTTTACAATGTATAGTGAAATATTTTTAAGATGAGATATACTACTTTTTCATTATCCCCACTTTCCCCTTTACTTTGGTAAGAACACACTTCACCAGTTTTCCTTTTCCCTTGGAAGCTCTTCCAGAAGTTAAGAGGCATTTCTAGTTTCTAGTGGAATTTATGGTCACCTCTTGAGTAGTAATCTTCTAAGGCGGAGAAGAGTCTCTAAGTTTACTTGTAGAGATGTTATAATCTTCCTTATCTGTTTAGCATGAGACACAAAGAACTAAAAGAAACGGAAACTGAGTATTTCTTTGCATATAGTGTTCCTCAAGGAAAAATACATGTTCAGATCTACAGAGCCTATCTGAAAAAAATCTTCCAGCACAATACAGACCTGTGCATTTTCTTCAACTCCATGCAATGTAAATCTCAAACTGACACTAATGAATATACCTCTTGTAAAGAGATACTCGAGCTGAAGTGAGCACCAAGTACCAACACACACCAAAAAAGTAGTCAGGATGAGCATACTCCTTTATGTACTTGTGTACGAGTTCAAGGGCTTGCAAGCAGTACAACCAGCAGTAGCATCCAGCTCAAGAACACTGGTGATCATCAAACTGTCACTCAAATGACAGCATGTAGGTTCTATATGTTTTGTATTTTCAACATCCAATCTCTCCCTGGGAAATTATGTTAGGTCATTCCATTTAATCCATCAAGACTTAAAGCTCAGATTATATGTTATCCAAGTAGGTACATTATACAAATAGGATACATACATACATACATACAAAACCAGATTCTGTTTTCCTTTCCCTAAAATAAATGTAAGACAATTTATTGATCCAGTATGTTCACAACTAGGTAGGCCTATCACCCCTGCACACTGAAATAATTCCCAAAAGGCTTCAAACTATCATACAATTTGTTTGTACACATTCCAAGTACTATCACTAACTTCTGTTAAATCAACTGGAATCCCATCACAACAATTCTTTTCATATTTAGCTATTCTTTAAAAAATAGTTTGAAGCTTTTTGGGCCCTCATAATTTTAAAGCTTTCTACTTACTTCAATCATGTCTGTAATCTACAGTTTATTTATTTATCCTTTATATATAAATACATACGTGCAGATACGGATGTTTACAAACTACGATCACATTTGAGACAGCTCACCTTTAACAAATTCAGTTGAAATTTTTAGTAATACCACTTCCAAAAAATAAATTAAACCACTTATATCTGAACAAATTACACATTTACAAATTCAAGGTATAATGAATTGGCCTTCCAGATATACAAAGATGTCAGAAATATCAAAGACACCTCTCTGCTTACATTCTGCAAAAGAACATTTAACTCAACAATACTGTAGTGTAAAATCTGTACTTTAATTTGTATTCTCCCCATTAAAAGCTAGCTTAAAAAAAAGCATTGTTCACATTTTAAATACTTCATTACTAAAAAAGTCTTGTTAAAATATAATACACCTGTGAAAATTTTTATGCTAGAATTAACAAGTCTAGAATTGATATGTTAAAGCAACCATTCCACATACACAATACAAAGTTTCAAAAACACAATGCAAATGCAGTGCAGCAGTCTGAGTCACTGGAAGGTGTTAAAGTTTCCTACAGTAAAATTGAAAAACCTCAGGAACTAAACAGCCTTAGAAATGAGAAAAAATACACTGAGAAATGAGAAAAGACAATGCATATTTCACAAAAGAAAAAAGAAAGAAAGAAAAAGAAAGAAAGAAAGAAAAGAAAGACAGACAAAGATGATACAGACCACCAAACATTCACACTTTTAAAAAGGGTCAACATTTGAATGCGTTTTCTTTCTCCTCAGGTAAGAAGATACTAACAAGAAGAAAGGCAGAACCCATTTTCTGCAGTTCTTTGAAAGACAGATTCAGCGCATGGAAGAAGTGACTGGGAGGATGGGCTTATTTCCACCCTAGCCAATATGGAAGACCAAATACCTTTGTGCTTGTCCCGTTTATGCTTTAGCTGTGCTGGATGGGGTCTGATTCTGGCTAGAGCCTGTTCTCGATGGTTCATAAATATAGGACCAGGAAATACAAGGGGGCCTGAGGAGAAACATTTTGCACATGCATAGGAAAGCTCACAAAATGGAAACAGTATGTTAAACAAAATTCAAATTAAAAGCAATGAAAAAAATGAATAATAATGTATAATAATATTTTTTTTGCTAAATTCAAAAGGCCCTAAATAAAGTTGTCATTTCTTGGTAATAAGACCAAAATAATATGCAAAGAAACAATAAATATTCCACAGTGACCATTTTACCTGAACTTGTAAGTATGCAACAGATTCACAATAGAGTGTAATTTGACAGAAAATTTCCATTACTGCCTTTAATAGTCAAAAAGATTAATTATCATGCCTTACATCCTACAATATTACATTTAAAATACTAATTTGGAACTATCATCATATGAATGCTAAATTTAAAAAACACAAGCATACAACTGTTCATAAATACCATATTTAAAATGAAGAGTTATCACTTACAAAGAAAATAGCTATCCAAAAACATCTGTTCCATGATGAAAATTACTCAAATCATATTATTTTTTGCTTATCTACTTATTAATTTTGAAATCTATTTAAGTTATTTTAAAAATATTTCTCATCTATGTAAAGGTCTTCAAGAAAAGATTTTTATTTGAAGAAAGCAATGATGTATGCAATTAAAATTTTCTCCAGACCACTTTTTATTTTTAAAATCTAGACCCAAGAAGTGCTGTATTAATGTTAATTGAGGCTGATTACCTGTTGCTCATGGACCAGCAATTTATTCCTTGAATCTGTATTTTTTTCCTGTATTTTAAAGGCTAAGGAGGCCACCAAGAATTTCTTTGGAAGCATCTCCTTCTTCCAGAAGTCCCACATTAAATGGAAACCATGAATTAGGAGCAGCTAATTCTGCCAAGTGCCACTCTTGCCATTCTACAGGCTCCCAGACCCATTCCTTACATGGACACCCCAAACCAGGCTTTGTGTCATGTTATAAACAGCTTATGTGAAACACCGAATCCAAGTATTCCTACTCCTTCCCCAAAATAATTGATAATCTATTTCCTCAGCCGAAATTTACTGACAAATTAACGTAGGCCAACTTTTCACAAACGTCCATTGTCTCTGGTTTCCTGCTGTCAGCTTTAGTCCATCAGTTCCTTTGTTAATAGTAAACAGTATGAAAAGAAATTTAATTGGAAGTTAGGTCAATTCTATCTAGCTCTAGAACTTTCAGATGAAAAAACATCTCTTCACATGCAGAAGTTCCTAAATTTCAGGATTAACTTAAAGAAAATGACAAATGTTTTAAAAATCCACTACTGCCTTTCCCCCTAGCTTTGAGATTCATACATGTGTTAGCTAAAATGATCCAAAACTTCATTATTCATATATGTTTCTATATACAGAACAGATTTTTTGGTTTGATTCTATTGTATTTATCTGGACTCTCTTTATCCCAGCATCCCTTGTTAATTAAAAACGCCTGATGATCAAGGATCATCATTTGCTTTCACTTTACCTACATTTTGCAGATTCTTCTTTAGTTGTCTTGCTATTGCTCTGACTTTTCACAGCCTCCTCTCAATTGGAGCTTCCATTTAACAGATACATTTTTGGTAAAGATTACTTTCTGCCAGGCCACCTGCTGTGTTTAATAACTTACTTCCCAGAGTATAGACTTTAGCAGAAAATTGTAACATGCTTTCTTTCCCTCCTTCCAAGTTGGATGGGAGATACTGAGGAGTATACACTGAGGCAGACCACAAAAAGGAAAGAAAGGGAAAAGAGACGAATGACAAACAGATTATGAAAGATAAAAATGTTTGAAGGACAAAAGATACAGAGGAAAGCTGGATGAAGAACAGGAGAAACTAAGAAACAAAAAAAAGTCATGTGACTTGCTTACTGAGAAGTTCCTAATGAATTAAAAAGCCCAAGAAATAAAGACTGGACAGGACAACATGACAAAAGTGAAACTTGGATCAGGAAAGTTGCAAAAAGAGATTAAAAGACTGCAAAGAGTGCTGCTTCAAATATATGGATTTAAGACATCTGTGGGTGATCAGATAGAGTAAGTCATCTCTAGATAACTCGGGCAAAAAATTCTGAAGTTGCAGAAAATGCCAACACAATGAACAGACCAGGGAAGAAGACACAACACTGAAGGCAGCCTCTGGCATTTTAGTGCTAAGAGCAAAGATGGCAAAAAAGGGAGAATTTTGGGAACAAAGGAAGTAAATAACATTAGGGTGAGTAAAAGAACTACAGGAGATTTGAGAGACAGAGAATGTTTAGGAAGCACAAAAGGCTGTCAACTCCAGCATGGTGCTACTCAGATGGCTGCCTTTAGCTGTCAAGCCACTTGTCTGGCATTACACTCTCCTAGTGAAGATAACAACTCTGTAACAGTATCTAACCTTCTGACCAAAGCAAGATTCATATTTGCTCTGGATATGCCTACATACTCTACATTTACATTCATTATGTAAAGGGCTTGAATCCAAAATAAAGTTAAATGCAATATATATATTCCTTTCCTAATGATTTGTATCCAATACATGCAACACAATGTGCAAGTCTGTCATCCTCTTTGGCTTTTTATGCATGGTGAATCTGTAACTCAGTGATAAAATCATAGGAAATATCTAAGTTTTTATTACATTATGATGCCTGACTGTTCAGTCACGTGCTGGCACAATGCAAAAAGTACCTTCTCCCCCTGCAAAATAGCACCACAGGAAACAAAACACTAGAACAATTCATACAGACCATATCTGCTTTCTGCTTACATCTGACGTTGCCTGCACAAAGAGAGCAGAGTTTAGGTACTAGGAATTATTCTGAAGGAACAATTCATCCATGCACTAGACATTTCCTTTATTTTGTTAAAAAAAATGCCCACAGAGTATTATTTGAAAAACTCTCCTAGAAGCCTCTAACACAGATCTGCATGAGGAATAACTGAGAATAGTAATAGGTTGTTATTTTAGTGGCTCAAGTTACAGGGATAAGCAAAGGAGAGTCACTGGCAGAATGTAGTACTGCAACTTGAAATCAGTTGCAAAATGACATTCACTTTCTCCTTTATTTTTTAATAGAATATTTTCCCATAGCTAAGCTGCGAGGTTAAATATCGCTAGCCTAGGAAACGTCAAGATCAGCTTTTCTTGGTCTTGAAGGATCCAGGCCTTTCAAAATGAACTTTGTCCGGCAGTGAATTTAGAGCACACAAAAACACCAAAACCAACCCACAAAATATTTATCCACAGAAATAGTTTATTTTCTAGAAAAATAGAATGCATTTATTAAATAATGCAGTGGACTACAGGAAAACATACACAATTGATACCATCCTACATGCACTTAGGTTCTTTTGCATTCTTGACCATTTAAGCACTTAGGCAGAACTATCAAAGAGTTTAATATTCAATCCGAATTTTGATTTCTTCTAGTACTTTTCCCTAAACAAATGCTATTTGGCAAGCTGTGATTACAGAAGACTGAAATCAACGATCTCAAACGATGACTTTTACTCCAGTGCACTGAACGTAGCAGGCTACATGACCGCACAACTGAAGATTGTTGAAGATTGGCAGTTTATGTTGTAAAACCCTATTTTTGGCTTCTAGAATATTTGTAAGAGAAAAAACAGAGAAGTGGTTGTGTTTTGGGTTTTTTTTTTCCCAAATAATAAAAAAGGGAGGCAAACCCCTAATACAGAAAAACAGTTATCTAATCAGCCAACAGGTGGTAAATTTTAAAGAAAAATATTTCAGAAAATTAAACTGGTGACAAATACTTGGTTCCAATTCCACTAAAAGTGAAAAACATTACATTGAGATCATGTCTCACCTCTATAGCCTCCAGGGAAACAAAACAATATTCCCATGAGGCAGAGATAATAGTTAAAGTGCATGTTCCTTAAAATTGTACTTTTCAGAGTATGAGTACAAATTTATTATTATGGCAGAAATATTCATGGAGAATGTCACCATGCTGTGCAGGCAACTAAGGTTAATTGCAGTTTGCTTCTTCTGTCCAGAACACTGAAAATAAAAACAGGACATGTGCCTTTTTATGTGTTCTTAAAGCTCTTTTCTATTGACACTTAAATCGTACAAATGAGATGTGTAAAAAAATTATCAGGACTTTTAATAAGGGAAAGATATGCAGGCTAGCAGATACAAGCATGCAGGGCAATTTGGGTGTGATAGAGAATGAGATGGAATTTTATGATAACTGTAATTCTGACACTTTCTTCTGAATACTTGACTTGGTATATATTGTTAAATAAATGTGAAAGATGCATTTCTGCATATGAACACATAAGGCAAATTTTAAAACTAAATATAAACCAGAATATTGAGCCTTATGCAAATCTCAATATTAAAACCGTAATAGACTATTTTTAAAATAATTTTGTTAACAATAGTCACCTCTTTCAGACGGAAATCACAAACTCAAGTACAACACTAGTTTCACAGAATCATACCTGCTGGTTATTAAGGACAAAAACCCACAGCTTTCTCTTGAAAGCATTCTTAAGCAGAAAGTCATGTATGGATTTAATATTGTTTCAAGTAAAACTATTTTTTTTCTTTGCTTTTGGTTTGTTTAAAGAAACTTTGAAACAAATACACCTTCAGGTCCTGAAAGCATCAAAATAAATATGTAACAAAGTATAGAAAGAAGCTGCACTAATATTTAATGAAAAATATCACATTTGAATAGACAGTTCTGCTGTACATTTAGGTATATGTTCAGCAACGAACAAAGAACAGTGTTAGGGACAAGCTGATAACCAAGCCAATAGTGGCTTGGGCAGACCTTAAATAGATTTATGAGATACTCAGCCTACCACAGTAAAACTAATCACTGAATCAGTTACATTTCTGAAAAATCAAAAATTGCCCAAATACAGGCAGATAACATTGTCTAAACATACAGCAGTTTTGACTCATAGAATCACAGAATGGTTTTGGTTGGAAAGGACCTTAAAGATCACCAAGTTCCAACTCCCCTGCCATGGGCAGGGACACCCACTACTAGACCAGGTTGCTCAAAGCCTCATCCAGCCTGGCCTTGAACACCTCCAGGGATGGGGCATCCACAGCTTCCCTGGGCAACCTGTTCCAGTGTCCCACCACCCTCATAGTGAAAAATTTCTTCCTAATGTCTAGTCTAAATTTACCCTCTTTCAGCTTATACCCATTACCCCTTGTCCTCTCACTACACTCCCTGACAAAGAGTGCCTCCCCATCTCTCCTGTAGCCCCCTTCAGGTACTGGAAGGCTGCTATTAGGTCCCCTCCAGGCCTTCTCTTCTCCAGGCTGAACAACCCCAACTCTCTCAGCCTGTCCTCATAGGGAAGGTGCTCCAGCCCTCTGATCAATTTCATGGCTCTCCTCTGGACTCTGTCCAATAGGTCCAGGTCAAATTAATCAATTTCCTGTGTTTTTTTTTCTTGTTCCATGTAGAGTAAGATTGAAGGAAAATATTTTTCTGTAAGGGCGTCAAAAGCTAATCCTCGGTTAATTACATATGAAGTCTGTATCTCAGTAATGATCATCTGAAAGCTTTTACATCATAGGCTGAGAAAGAGAAGTGATGAAATGCCAGCGAATCACAAGACCATTTATTATCATCATATTAAGAGTTATTTTGTATTTTTTAGCTTATTAGTTAAATATAGTTTGTTTAAAAAGCTGTTTTCACATTCTCACAGCCTTCTGAAAAAAACAATTGTCTTTAAGCGGTAAGTTGAAATCTTTGACTATTTCTAAATTCTATTACTTCAAATATCAATCTGAAAAAGTCACAGGAACAGCTTTCAAGATTATCTTGTTCAATAAATGGTAATCTTAGATGCATTACATTAATTGTACAATGTGGCCCAGGGATTTCTGTGATCCATGAAGGCATAATTTAATGCCCTCAAGACTAAAAACACTGGTGTTTAATAGGAAAGGAAAAATAATCCAACCACGTTCTGAACATTCTAACGTACAAAATTTCATTACCACAGAAAATAATAAAGTGCAACTACTTTCATGCTCATCCCCCACCACTACCATCAAGCTCTAAAACAGCTTGAAAAACAACAATCATTTCTCTGTACGATACACCAGATCCTTCACTTCTCAACAGAAATTGAGAGCCAGTGAAAAGCTGAGAAACATCCATCAATAATTATGTTGCGGAATTATGATTTAGCATACAAGCGGTGCTGAATACAGCTAGCTTTATTTCTCAAGAGGTTGTACATCAGACCCAAAAATGTTGAATTGATTTTGAGCCCTCTTCACTGCTCTTGTCAGAGCCATTAAGCTAGAAGCAGAAAGAAGAAGCTGAGTGAAGTAGGTCTACCATTGTCACAGAAAAACAGCAAAACTGGTCACATGAACACACTGTACATATTATTGCACTGAAAAGAGCAAAGAATAACCAGTATTAAGAAACTCTAAGCTTTTTAAAATTATATATTATCCCAAACTGAAGCACTTCTTTCCACTGTTAATTTTAAGGATCTAATTTGGCACTAAACGTAAATTTTTTTTCTTGAGTGAAGCAACATGAAAAACTGATTCCAAATATGAAAATTATTTACTGGTTATAATTCTATCATAGCAAGTATAAACTAATCTGCTGTGACTGACATTTCAAGACAAAAGCAGAGAAATCGTCAGCATAACCACTTAAAATTTCTGAAGTTGCTTACCACTTGTCATGGTGCTGCTGAACAGCATATATACAGGTTCCTGTATGGCAGGCTACTTGGACTTGGAAGATGTTTGACAGATGTGTTAACTGCTCTTGATTGAAAATATAGTAATATTTAACTAGGTCGTTGATGTTGTAGTTATTGATGACAACTACTTCTTCTCAAAATATTGAAATTCATACTTTATATTTGCAGGAAAAGGTAAATAAAGATGAGCATACTCTTCTTCCATACAAGAGACCACAATTGACCTTGTGAAGGAGTTAAATGATTGTCATATCTGTAGACATAATGATCACTTTCTTCCTTAATTTAACTGGACCACTGGAACATTTTTAAATCAGAGGTCACTGTAACAGGACTAAATTTAGAGCTTTTGTTCTTCAGTAAAGAAGAACAACAATTAGACTACTTAAAATCCTGTAGCGTGGAAACCAGTATACTTCCAGCACTTGCGCTCCTTACATTTCTGTCCTGAACTTTACTCCTATTTCAACACATTCAGTGGGCAAATGAGTGAGAGGTTGCTTTGTGGGCTGTTTGTGGTTTGTTTTAGTAATGAAATATCTACTTAAAAAGCTTTTGTAGCCCCCTTGTTTATAAGACATTCAAGATCTACTGAAAATATTTGTACTGAATAAAGGTCACCAATTGTAACTGAAGAGTGATCAGCAACAAAACACCGTGTACCTGAAGGAAAGAGCCTAACAGAGCTAATCTAGCCTTTAACCTACTAAGCAATGTTTTCAGAGAAGTGAAAGGTTGAAACCTTTCTTTGGATCTCCAAATAGCTATTTCATTAGCAAGGATTTGTTCAGTTACATATGCACAAATACTAGAACTTTCTGGGAAAAGTAAGCAGTCTGCCTGTGCTTTCTAACAGTTTTTTCAGGTTGTAAAATCTTTGCACAGCAAAATTAAAATCTAGTAGATTATTTAAATGTTTTTAGTTTATCTCACGAAGAGAAGAACACCATAAAAACTCTCAAGAATGGTGCTATTCTTTCCACAACTCATGGAAAATTGCAGCATTTGGATGGAGAAGCAAAAAACCTCCAACTTTTTCATCTGATTATGGAAATCAGGATTAATTATCAATTCAAATAAAATTTTCATAAATCAAGATCTCTACGTATTTTTGAAACACTATTCCCAGCTTTATCACATAAGTCATTCTGAACTGAAACAGAAGGCTAATCTCCAACCCTTCCAGCTAGACATACCCACTACCTCCAATAGTCGTGTAAGTACGGAATTTCAATGCTCTTTTGATACAGAACATAATATGGATTTGTGCAACAACCTGGCCAGCAATATCTTTATAGCTACAGTCCCTACACACCTATCAAACCAACAAGAACACCACATTTCTGATACTAATCACCTGAGGCTGTTAGATCAAAAGGGGTTTTTTATGGTGTGGTGTTTTGTTTTTGGGGTTTTTTTGGGGGGGGTGTTTGTGTGTTTTTTTTTTTTTTTTTTTTTTTTTTTTTTTTTAAGTAATTTCCACATTCCTGGTAGCTCGCTCTCTGAAAATTTCTAAGAGAAAAAAGAAAAAAGTTTTCAAGAAACAATATTCCCTATCTCTTATGTGACTGCAAAAAACCTTGATAAAAAGATTATAGAAAAATTTTCAGGCTATGAAAAAAGGATAAGAACAACTTTGTAGGATCAGCATTAGTATCATAACTGCACAAGTCAAAATGGTGCACGTGTAGAGTAAAAGCAAGTTTAAAATACTTACCAGAATGATCCCACTTAGCTATATCAGCAATAAATAAATCTCTCTGATAAGCAACTTATTATCTATTTTAACAATATTATACTAAAACTGTCCTGTAAGTCTAAAAATTCAGTAATTTCATTGGAAAGAAAGAACTGCATTACTTAAGATACAAAGTTTTATCATACAGAAGAATCAAAATACTAACTGAAATATTAACTGAAAAGAGTAAACCTATTTCTAAGGAAACCTGTTATTCCAATTCAAGTTTCAAAAGTCAGCAGTGGGATTGAGTTTATTAAAGAGTGTAAACAGATGAAGAAAAGAAAAAAGTGCAGTAAGAAAGAAAATTAAAAGCCATCTTGTTAATTTCATATTACTTACCCAGTAAGAGATCTAAAGGTATCATCTCTTTCACAGCATCAAGGATTCCTCTTTGCCTTGCTTCCTGGCCATCCAGTTCTCTAGCACATGCCTTGCAGCAGCCACATACAGCACAGCCCGATTCACCTGAGCCACAGCCACAGATTCTGCAGCAAACAGAGTTGCTTTATCACTATCTTTTATTTCTGATAGTAATTAAAATACACACTATTAGTTTCTTCTATCTGTGGACATGCAATTTCTCCTGAGATAAACAGAACGTACAGCTAGTTTATATGTTAGCAGCTGTTGTGCCAGGGAGCATACACGGGCCATATATATCTGAACTGACTTCCGAGCATTAACTTTTCTTCATTTAATTAAACATACATCACATGAAAACATGAACAATGAAACAATAAGCACGTACAATGCTGGAGAAATAGTAACTGCAATATGAAAAGTAGTGGCCCTTTATGCAGCTCAACCCTGAAGTAACAGATAAAAGCAACTGGAACAGCAAGATAAAAAAAAAAACTTCCATCATAGGACGAAGAAAAGTTATCCCAAAGCCAGCAGCTCTGTCAAGAGACAGATTATATTAGTGTTCATATTCAACAGCTTCTAGAAAAGAACTATATGCTGAAGAAACACTTTTAAAAAAGCATTTAAAACTAAATCACCTTCAACAATCACAAGCTATTTATAAAAATTTTAACCTGTTTCTAATTTTAAAAGCACACAACCTTTTTAGATATAATGTTACTTTAGACTGAATTTAAGAACACATCAACTCAGTTTACATTCAACATGTGCTTTAACCATTTAACACACCAAGCATATTTCCATAGGCTTGCTTACCCTCCAGGTACTCTGTCAGGACGTCCACTACTAACACAGCTAGCTCCATAGCCTGTGCAATCACCACATACAGTGCACACCATACACTGCTCCAACTTCCATTTATGCATGCCTGGAGGACACATCATGGACTTCTCATCTTTTTCATCCAGTTCTTCTTCTAGGTCTTCATCCATTGCTGTTGCCATGTTCTCAACTCCAAAACCTAATTAAAATATTGCAACAAGAAATAGCTGTTTTATGAGGCCAAGAGTGGCTAAGGAGGAAGCTTGCAAGTGACTAGCCATGCCTGACTTGCATGCTCAGACAGCACAATGACACTTTTGAAACCTCTCTGAGCATGGGCTGGGGTATATATTTAGATCTCACAACTAAAAGGGAAATGAAACACTTATATTCAGTATACAAGTAACAGGTCATTTACTTGTCATGTAGAATATATTCCAATCTGGCAAAGGTGAATAGGTATGTTTTTTCATACCTATATTTAGGAATAATGGAAATGTTCAGCTGTGTGGAGAAAGATGCAGACTTGCATTCATGTCTTGTTTAGGCAGACAACATCCTCAAGACTGAATGCAAACAAGGACAACAACATAGAGTAAGACAAGGAGTGATGAGGTGTGGTTTTATTAATTCGTTTTAAATAAGAGGTTTTTTTAACAACATAAGAAAAGTAATTGAGATTTTTTTAACATAACTAATTTTATTAATGTGTACAGAACACCAAATACCTGACAGTTGAAAGCACACACACCTGTTGTTTTTTTAAGCATGTTGCATGCACTTAAGCTTTAGTATTGGAATTATATTTTATAATGAAAAGCTCTAGCTATGTTTTCACTTGTGATATTTTCCAGCACACAGAACAAAAGGAAAAATTGAGGTCCATCACCTTTTCCTCCCTGGCTCATGGAGCCTGTGTCTCGTCCACACTGTCCTTTATTATTTACACCAAATGTCCAAACTTCTCCGTTCTTCATTAACACACAGGTATGAGCTTTGCCCATGGCTACTTGAGTCACAAAATGGCCTTTCAAATCCGTTACTAAACCTATACAATACAAAACAGTTCAGTGGTAAATTGCATTTTCTATCTGAGAAGTTAACTTCAGTGATACAACAAAATTGCTAGTGCATACTGACAATTTTTAAATTAATGGCAAGGGAGAAAACCAGCAGATATAAAACACAGGTACTAAAATAAGAAATGTAAGGAGAATTAGGCTTAGGCCATTTGTCCTGCAACAAAAGAAATGCCAAAACCAAACTAAACCCTGCTGCAAATCACTTGTTCTGAAAAACAGTTCAAAGGAGTCATAACACTGTTGGAGTTTCTTTCCTGAATATTTTCTTTAAATTGAGATGTACTGGATCACCTGCAAATTCGAAATAGGCTGTCTTCTAACAGAGAAACATATTAGGCCTGTTTCCTGCAGCCTTTGTTCATAACAAAACATGTCTCACCTCTGTGACTTTTCCCCATGTGTCCTTCTAGTGTCAGACTAATACAACAAATGATTATTTTTTTTTTCCTCCTTAGTGGAAGCATTGATTCGGGTATTTGTCACCAGTGCTGCTATTTTTATATATTTTTTTATATATTATTTTATATATTTTTACAGAACTCAAGGAAACTGACTTCTCTTTCTATCCTTCTGTCATATTTGGCTGAATCAGCAGAAATTCAGAAATCTACTAGGAGAGTAAGAAACACACTAACATTTCCACAGGCCAAAATCTTCCCAAATAACTTCAGTTACTTTATTTGAGAAAGCACTTAAAAGACAGATATTAACTTACTTGTACTATCAGAGTAAATGGCATCTTTTCCAAACATGTAGAGTTCTCCATCTTTTGAAATTACAGAACTGCTTCCATTATTGCACGCTGTAGATATGACAATCTTTCCTTCCATTTTAATGATTTTTTTAGGCTTATATGGTTTTGATTGACGTCTGCTTTTAGCTTTAAATAAATAAATAAATAAATTGCAAGTCATTCTACCAAAAAACCTTCAAAGGCACAATAACTTTTATTTTGTAATTAGGAGTTAGTTTTCAGACAGCTACTAAAAAAAGAAATTCATCTGTATGATCACCTGGACTAATTTTGATTGGTTTACACTAGTTTCTCTCAAAAAAATCAATGGCAAATTCGTGATCAGATAGCTATCCTTCAGGAATTATTCTTCAAGGTTTTCTTTCAATATATGCTGAACTAACTTTATGAAATTTACAAAACAGTGCATAGCAAAAAAAAAAAAAGTCCTCATTGCCATCTGAGAAAAATATGTACCCAAACTCAAAATCCTATGAACCCCACCCCTAAATCATTGTTTGCAATCTGGGCTCAAATGAACCAGTAACAACACAGTTGAAGACTGGACACATCAGCTAACAGCTACCACTACTGCCTGTGGATTTTGGCCCAAGTCTAAGAACTGTGAGCTACTTTCACTTGCCAGCAATTACCAGCTTTCTACAAAGAATGCAACCACACACTGCTGGCAGAAACCCAGTCTCCCTGCCCAGGTTTCAAAGAAATCACAAGAGAAAATTAAAACTTGTGCATATCCACTCTGAGCCAAATTAGAGAGTGGGAAAGAGAACCAGTCTAGTTGGACAACAGTTAAACTTCTTTTAAAAGAACTCAGAAAGACCTTGATTAGGTCCTTGAGCAGATTCTTCAGTAAAGATTCAGTACACACTAAAACTCACACCTAAATTTTGCTAGTTTAAACTAAAGCAGTGACAGTAATTTACTTCAAAGTGCTAAATTTGTTTCATCAGAAATTGTGGATTAATTAAATATACAACAAAAATAATCAGTTTAATTTATTTTTGATAACTTCCTAATACCTGAACAAAGAAATCTTGAAATTTGAGCTTTTAAATGTATTTCCCAAAAATCTTTTTGTTTGAATCTCTTAAATTTACTCTGCATTTACTGGAGAAAGTAGTATGATTTTGTCCCACAGAGTTTTCAGTAGATTTGCATTTAGGAAGACTACAAAGTTACTATAGCACATACCAGGTTGGTTATCCAAAGACTTTTACACAAGAGTACTAACTTTGCCTGCCCTGAATACATTCAAGAACCCACTCCATACGCATCATCAAACTTTAAAATAAGTTCCTGCCTGTATTTTGCCTATATTACATGGGAAAATCCACATGTTCTTGGGGAATACTCTCAGTGTAGCTAATCTTTCACAGGTACAATAAGTTAAATATGCTCTGTTTCTGCATCAGCCATGCAATACTTCACGTACGCAGCCCACTGAGTTTCTGTTAATTTTCTTGAAAAGTACAATTCCTACACAGTTGATTGAGGCAAGCTAGACTCTGTTTATCAAGATTTTAAAACTATTTTAAAATTCTAACCATCTACTACTTGAATTACTTGAATTTTATACCGATTTTATGCAAAAGATGTGAATTTTATACCAGTATTTGAGCGTTATTTATCATATTTCTAACTGACTGCACTGAGGCACAAAAATTTCAGTCTTACTAAATCTGTTTTTAAATTCTATGACTAGCAGATTGAACTTTAAAACAAACCTGCTTTGTGAAAAATACATTAATTTAAATTTTTTAAATGGCAACATCAAACTACATTATTAAAACAGAACATTGAGAGATTAATTTGAATTTGAGTTACCCTTTAGTATATACAAAAAATGCTAGCTATAAAATATACATTACATAATCCTATTAAAATTTACACATCGTGAGGCTAACTCAAAAATATCTGCTTTGTTTTAAGATCCTCAGGAGTTAGGTATTTTCCAAAACACATTCTTTACTTTTTTTTTTTAATTAAGCAAACACAATATAACAGAACAGTCTGTCTCCTAAAGTGAAGTATTTAATACCACAGTAGATCACAGCTTTAGGGCACGAAAGCCATCTTTCATTGTCCTATCAAGTATATTTCAACCTTAACATACAACTTTAGAGATCAAAACTAGGAAATTTGTGAATTTTATACTGAAGAGACATTTGTTATTCTGAAGATCAAATTAATCTGTCTTCTCTAATGTCTGCAGAGTTCTGCTTGATCAAGTAAATTAGAATCTTAGAATCATAGAATGATTTGGGTTGGAAAGGACCTTAAAGATCATCAAGTTCCAACTCCCCTGCCATGGCCACGGACATCTTCCACTAGACCAGGTTGCTCGAAGCACCATTCAATCTGGCCTTGAACACCTCCAGGGATGAGGCATCCACAACTTCTCTAGGCAACCTGTTCCAATGCCTCAGCATCCTCACAGTAAAGAATTTCTTTCTACTATCTAAACTAAATCTACCCTCTTTCAGCTTAAAAATGTTACCCCTCATCCTATCACTACACTCCCTGATCAAGAGTCCCTCCCCATCTCTCCTGTAGGCCCCCTTTAGGTACTAGAAGCCCACAATAAGGTCCCCCCAGAGCCTTCTCTTGTCCAGACTTAACAACCCCAACTCTCCCATCCTGTCCTTTTATGGGAGGTGTTCCAGCCCTCTGACCATCTTCGTGGCCCTCCTCTCGACTCGCTCCAACAGCTCAACGTCGATCTTGCACTGGGGGTGGGGGGGTGCAGACCTAGATGCAGTACTCCAGGTGGGGTCTCATGAGAGCAAAGTAGAGGGTGAGAATCACCTCCCTCGACCTGCTGGCCACACTTCTCTTGATGCAGCTCAGGATCGAGTTGGCCTTCTGGGCTGCAAGCACACATTAACAACAAAAAGAAACTAAACAAGCCCAACTCTCTCAGCATGTACTCGCATGGGAGGTGCTCCAGTCCTCTGACCATCTTCGTGGCCCTCCTCTAGACTCACGCCAACAGGTCCATTTCTTTCCTGTGCTGAGGACTCCAGAGCTGGACACAATACTCCAGGTGGGGTCTCACGAGAGCAGAACAGAGGGGGAGAATCACCTCCCTTGACCTGCTGGTCACACTTCTTTTGATGCAGCCTAGGACACAATTGGCTTTCTGGGCTACAAGCACACATTGCCAGGTCATGTTCAGCTTCTCACCCATCAACGCCCCCATGTCCTTTTCCTCAAGGTTGTTCTCAATCCATTATCTGCCTGGCCTGTATGTGTGCTTGGGGTTGCCTTAGGCCACATGCAAGACCTTGCACTTGGCCTTGTTGAACTTCATGAGGTTTGTGCCAGCTCACCTCTCAAACCTGTCAAGGTCCCTCCAGTGTGACTAATCAATGTACCTCTCCATTACAGAGAGGCATTAGCTGGCAAAACACCCATTTCCAAAGTTCTCTAAAACAGTGAAGAGGCAAAAGTTTGGCTCTTCAGTTTTCCAGAGAAAGTCCCAGACAGATGCCATGGCCTCTTGACCAAATTTGACTGTCGTTTCTCAGGACAACTCTAAAATAGCACTCCCACCACACAATCCAAACTGGTAAAACTGAGATCAGCATATCTAGATGGAAGAGGCAGTGACACTGGTTGTCTGGGCCTGTGGCTGGCATAAAATTCAAACCCAATGGCATACTGTTATGGGTTGTCTGGCGGCGACGAAAAGGTTAAGGATCAGCCAATTGCGCCTCTGCGAATGAAATATTGAGGAAGGACCACCCCCCCCTCCTTCTTCCGGCAGCGGGGGGCCGAGGAGGAAGCACCAGTGGTCAGGAGAGGCACCACGCAGCGCGGCTCCTGGAGCCGAGCATTCCCCCCCCGCCCCCCCCTCCCTGCCTGCTGGGCTTCTGAGAACAAGATGCTGTAGCCCAGCCCCTGCCATGGCTCATCTGGGAGCCCTTCTTCCCGGTAGCTGATGAAGACCTCTGATGGTGAGAAAGAGGAGCGGGATTTGAGAGGTAATGGAACTGCACAGCACTCGGGTCAGCGAGAGAGAGAGAGAGAGAGAGCGAGCGCGCGCGAGAGCGAGCTTCTCCGTCATTTTCCCTTGCCACGTGGTGAAGAAGAGAAGCAGCTGTGGAGGACCCCATGCTGGAACTAGAAGCCCCACGCTGGAGTCGGGGGAGTCACCAGGGGACTGAAGCCCCGTTGGAAGAACTCCACATGGCAGGTGGGAGAGACAGTGATGAGAAAAGGAGCGGCTCAGACTGGCTGCATCCTCCCCCCCATGTGCCGCCGGGGGAGAAAGAGGTACTGAACAAAGCCTTTGGGCCTTGGGACGAAGGGAGGGGTGGAGGAGAAGTGCTTTTGTGTAAGATGCAGTTTCTCTCTTTCAATACCCTGCTTCTTGTTGTAAATAGTTAATAAATTCAGCTGTTCTACTGTTCTCCACGAGTCATGTCAGTCTCTTGCCCGTGACCCTAAGTGGTAAGTGAAACCCTCCCAGTTCCCTGCCTCAGCCCACCAGGTGTTTAGGAAACTACCTGTGGTTTCATGGACCACAACACATACTTACACATTCTTGGAAAATGTTAAAACTCTTCAAATTAAAAGGCGGTTAATAGGCTTTTATCAACCATCTCTCAAGCAAGCATAATACATACTTGATTCACCATCCTCTCCTTTACTAGCAGAACCTGTGAAGAATATGCTTCCATCCTCAGCAACAAGTAGGGCATGTGAGCCATCATGTCCAACAGAGAACTGAATAATCTTTGGAGATTTTGTGATTGGGAGTTCAACCCATTTTCCTGCTGAAGGGCCACCTTGTTTTATTCCAAGGCTCTGATATTTGCCAGTGTAATAAATCTAGGAGAAAACAGTTCATCATTTTCAGTTATCACACACCACTTTAAACTTGCATCATTTTAAAAGTGGAATTGTTTTTAAATCCTGTCATTTCAAACCATACAGATCTTTTCCTGACACTGTTTACACCACTTCAATATTTGTATTCTAAACTCATGAATTTGAACTTAGTGGGGGCAAACATTCTGATTAGATTCTGCTTGTTTTGAAATGCGCTTTCTACTGTGACACAGAGTGAGTTTTCACATACAATTGTTTGGCTAGATGAGTTGAACACACAAGAAAGAACTGTTTAGAAGAAACTAAGCACTTAAAACACTTAAGAGAAATGTCTGGCCTATGTAAAAACAATATGGTATTATAACAATAAAAACATTTTAAAATACCAAATTACTTTAAATTTTAATATGCTTCAACACATTTTCAAAACACTTTCAGTCAATGCACAGTGGCCACTGAGCATATAAACAGTCACACAAAATAAAATATCTCACATGAACAAACACAAAAGTACTGATATGGACTAAAAGGTTTCCTCTAGAAACATGGTACTCAACAGCGCTGTAAGTCTGTTAACCTATGCGGGCATCTAAAGGCATCTTCCATTGTCTTATAAAGTGTATTTCATACCTAAACACACAACTTCAGAGATCAAAACTAGGAAATAATTTTATATTGATGAGGTTGTTAGTCTGAAAATGAAATTAATCTGTCTCCTCTAGTGTCTTAAGAGTTCTGCTTGATCAAATTTTGTTACATACTATTAAATTTTATTAGGAAAAAACAGTTATGTTTGAGAACATTTTTCTAATCTCACTGTTTTGACAGCAGCAGAGCAGGGCCTTCATTCCAATAAAGCAACATAATTCTGAACACAGGAAAACAAAGAACTATGCTTATACAAGAAAAATAACATTAGTTTCCCAAATCAAAACAGAAACAGTAAATAATGCAAAAAAGTTATCATGACAGTAAGCAAAATTACTTCTTGATTGCCATTGCAAATACCTCTGAAAAACAGTCATCACTGATCACAACCAATATATCAAGTAATTCAGAGTAGGTTTAAAGAAATCAGTTGAAAACTTCACATAGGGGAAGTCAATAAGTCTCTGAAGGACCAGAAAAATCAGGCTGGGTTTTAAATAAACTACAGTCAGACTGTTTATGGAAAGTTATGAGGCAAAAAATTTTGCAAATGTGCTAATACATAATTTCTAGATAAAAGGTAAATTTTTTCCCCTAAATCTACAACAAAGCCCACCACTGTCTCTAAGTAAGATTGACTGTAGAAATTCCTACGAATTCAAGCCACAAATTTCTCTAACAGTTCCAACAGCATCTGTTTTCAAATAATCATTTGTCTTTTTCCCTTTAAAGTGGGTTCTGAAAATGTATTTAAATACAGTCATGTAAATTCATTCTACCACACTAAAAAAGCCAAAAAGTAATTGTGCAAATAAATAATTAAATTTAAAAAGATGTAGAAATACATGGATGCAATTTGTTGTTTACTACGGAAGGTTTCAGTACCTTTCCACTAGCAGTTCTCATTAGTGCAAACTCTCTTCCAGCACCAAGGACAGCTGATTCCTCATCAAACCCTGTACCTGCACAAGTAAGATTGTGTTAATTGGACAGTTTAAGCAGGCGGTTTCACAGACCAGTTTATGGACTTCACTCTGCCAGGAAGAGTTTGTCATAACAAAGGTTCTAACACAATTACAAGTGAAACAAAGTTTTTCTACCACAAGAATGCTTATGGGGTTAGATTTGGCAGAGCTATTCAAAGATTAAAAAAGCACAAGCACAAGAGCAAGTGCACTTGGTCAGACAAAAGGTCCATGGAGCCAAATACGCTTTTGTTCTGATAGTGCCAAAACCAGACACGTAACAGAGAAAAATAAAACCCCAATGCAAAGGCCAAGTGATATTTCGCCAAAGTACCTTCATAGACACCAACAATTTTGCATCTCAAATTCCAATGCAAAAGTGGTTTGCGCATATTTACTATCTTTCAATGCATTTCTTTTCCATTAGTCCAGCCAGCAGTTCTTTTTACTTCTCTTAATTTTGACCCACAGCAAGGAGATCTATAGCTTAACTACGTGTTATACAAGCACTATTATGAAGTTGAAGCTTCAAACAATCATATACTTATTATACAACTAGAGGAAAATACTGGAAAACCCCAGAGAGTGCTATAGATTAAAAACTTGGTTCAAAATGAGTGTATGGATTACTATGAGTCAAATAATGCTTAGGCAGTTTCAAAACCCTTCTACTTCTCCAGTTGTTTGTAATAGAGCTGCACATAATAAAGGCAAAAAAAAGGGAAGGGCAGTGTTTCAGTTTTATTATTTGAATTATTAGGCTTGTTATTAAACCTTCAAAGAAGAGGACTTACTGATAATGTGCAAGTCTTTCTCCAGATCAAACAATGAGATGCCACAGGCATGTAAGCATTTTCTTGCAAGCTTAAGCTGAAGTTCTTGTTGCAATACTGGCTCAGTACTTGTTGCAAATATTCGCACTACAAAGCCATCCTGCAACACATTAAAAAAAAAAAATCTACTTTATACTGTATAATAAATACAATTATTTACTTTTTAGGGCCTAGGAGCATCAGTATAATACTATTTCAGGGAAAATTATCAGATAATACATTGATAAAGTAATATTTATTATAGAGGAGAAAAGAAGAAAGTGCCAAACAGGATGAGCTGAAAATAAGCGTCTGACAGAACTTAAACATGTACTGAATTCTACGAAAACACTATGAACACTATGAAAACAGTCAATTGCTACAGAAATAATTAACTCTAAACCTCACTAGAGAAATCTTGCTTTTATCATTATTTATAACTATCTTTTAAGCCCTCAACTTCTCCTGATTCAGAACCCAGAATCCTGCACACATTTTAAGAATGACTGCTCCAAAGAATAGTTCGAACAGGTTTCTGTTTACAAGTGCAGATGAAGTACCTTCATCTAGCCACGTTAAAAAATCACTTGTTCTGTTATCAGGGAAATGGATTAATCCTGGTTTTCTTATAGTTGCCTGTCTGACATCTCTTGCCAACCCTGTCTCACCACACCCCGGCCCCATCCCTGTGTTACAGCTTTCTCACTGCCAAAAAAACAGTGACCAGTCCAGAACTAAGAATGCAGTAACTGTCTGACGAACAAAACGCGGAACAGCTAGAACTGTTTTGCCCGTAGCGGAAGCACTCATTTGGGTTTCCACGGCTTTAGCCAATAGGCAATTTCCATGTAAAAACCTATCGGATGTTGTATCTTTCATACCTCTTCTATTAAACCTGGCTGAAATTCCTTAACAAGTATCAAAGCAAGTACAGGAAATTAAATTAGAAAAAAATTATAATTAAGCTCTAAGAAGCTTATCCCACACAGACCTTGTAGAATAACATGTTAAAAAGCCATTAATTCATGAATAAGACTTTTTCCTCAGAAAGAGCTACAAAGTTTGTCTTAAAACTTATCTGAAAAATCAAAGAAAAATCTGAAAAATCCATCACAAAGCAAAATTGTGTGGGTAAATACCAAAATACTGTTCCTTTGTGCACAAATATGGCAGTTTCTCCTTATCTCTAGTTACATGGATTTTTTCCTTAGACGTGTTAGCATAGAAAATGCTGAACATTAGGCAAAAAGGAAGCTGTAAATACTGTAAAATAAAGCAATTCTGTTCAGAGAAAAAAAAACAGTTTACCTGTCATACGTAACACTTACATCTCTAGATGCTGCTATTTGATTAATATATTCTCCATCAGTGAAAATGATATTCTGCCCTTCAGTATGACAATCTGTGAAAGATGAAGTGCACTATATCAGTTTATATTAACATACATACACTGTTCTCTGCTTCTGCCTAATTCATTCTCACTACTATCAGACTATGAGAGTTCTAGCTTGTCTAAAGGGAGATAACACTGTTCTGATAACATCTTATTTTACGCCAGCATCTTCTGTCTCACCATATAATACTCCTTTGTCCCTTCAAGAGTTATCAGAGCACTTTCCACTCTATGAAATATAAGGGGTTACCCCATTATTTAACTGCAAAAGCATTTAGCGTTCACCTATAAAGGGTATTCTAAACTACTATAACACAACTAAATTCCAATTTTCTGAGAATATTAGTCTTTCTCCTTCCCCAAAGACTTTTTTTTTAAAGAAGAGCCATTAGCTTTAAAGAAAAGTTTCCTCAGTCCAGTATATAAAGCCTACAGTAATAAACGAAACAGAATCAAACTTTTCATTATTCATCTAATTTTTCCTTTGTTTATAGATTTCACCAAAGTATTGACTGAAAATCTAGGGGTTTTGGAAAACTATAAGGCATATGCTCAAATGCATCACACATTTATTGAAAACAAGTCAGCTATTTCCAATAAAAAAGGTATGGAAATAATTCTGCCTATTTTAGGGGGAAAAAAGAAAAAGACCACTTTCTCTACAAATTTAAAAAAATGTCCCTACGCCATCTCTTCTTCCCTTCCTGCTCTGCTGATGGAGCTACTAACAGAGATTGATATTATATGACTTGTAAAGTGCTTGTTTCATTGATTACAGAACAGACAGGAAAAAGACCTCTTCCAAAAATACTACAGGAGAGCTACTTTACACTCTAAATATCTGCTTCATAACCTGAACAAAGAACCAGTATCAGTCATTTTATCTAGCAAATTTAATGCTAAACGAAGCACACATAACATCGTTCCAACATAACCAGCAAGTTTGTTATTTTTTGCTAGCTATCTGCAGTGTTTCATTGAAAATCATACAAAAAAAAAAAAACACCATAGTATTCACAAACCCATAAACCTGTTTAATTTTTCCTCCTATACGGCCCGGTCCAATACAGTATCTTACCAGGAACAGAACATGCATTAGGTGGTCTTCTCTAATCCTCACATCTTAAAGTAACAGACCTAAAGTAGACAACCTCCCCCTTAAAGCACACACAGGTACAAATCACAAAGAGGGTAAGCAGCAAGCAGGATGGAGAACTACAGATACACTGAAGTTTCAAATATTGCTCTCTCAAAAATAATCTCAGATTCAATAATCCAAGTCAGTTCATGTTACTAATTCTCTATGCTGCAAAGTGACAAAACAAGAGGGTTGTCAATAACTTGAAGAGAAGTTCCAAAAATAATCTAAATGACATTTCTGAGAGGTTATAGGAAGTTGATAAGTATTAAGGTCCCTTGAATGGTTAAAAATTACATGTTCACATAAACATAACAGTCAAGGAGACAGGATATTCTAGACACCAGTGGGTCCATTATTATACCTCTTGGCCTATTTCTTGAGCCATTTCAAGAACCAGCAAGCTTCCAAGTAAACATTTTTGGGGGTTGTTAGTTTGGTAGGTGTGTTCAGAGGAAATCTGGAACAGGGACGCTTTTTTTTTTAATACAAGTTCTTCAGAAGTCTTCCTAAAAATTAGCACTAGATTAGATAACATACAGGTCCAGCATTAAATATCAAATTAATGAGAGTAGAAAATGCAAAGCAAATGTAATATCTGCAAAAAGTCAGATAGTATAGTATCTCAGGTAGCAAGGAGTTCTTATGTAGTCTTATTCAGTCTGACTTTGGAAATTATTCTGGGGACGAAGATATCCAAAGATTCTGTCCGGAGAAGGAACATCAGCTTCTGTATTTATATAGCGCATCCTGTGCCTGCTAATAGGTACTCTTGAGCTCATCTAGGCTACCCTCAGTTAGCAGTATTTTTCAGACTGAATAGTCCTGAGCTCCAAGATATTAATGTGTAATTTCAAAGAACAATGAAACTATATACCATGTAACTTCAACTTCTTCAGTCGAACACAGCAACCTTTCTCTAAGGTATATACCAAGCATCACTGTTAAAGAAACAGCCAAGATGAATACCTCCTCTGCAAACTCAGGTCCAGCCACCTAGGAAACCCCATGGGACTCAGGATTCTTTTATATCGGGACTGGGAAAACAGAGCCATAGCTCAAAGACAGTGCATGAAGCCTGGAAAAGGCATTAGATACAAGAACACTGACACACAGTCTGATAGTTCCAGATACATTGTCAGATTTGCCAGATCATCTATCAGAGTAGGAAGACTGCCCTTTGAAATAGAAGTTTACGGTTTCAAGAAGCTGGTGGATCCTGCTGTCTGAGAAAGGAGAAGGTTCCACAGTTCACTGAGTTTTCTAAGGTCACATGACTTCCATCTAGGATCAACTCATAATCACATCTCCTAATGAATGCCTAATCTCCTTCGCATCCCTGTATGAATAAATATGAATACCTTATTTAAATGCATTATCACCAACCCAGGCATTTGAAAGAGATTAACTCTATCTATAGAGACATGTCTGAATACCATACCAAGCAGGAAGAAATAGTTGGAATCATATCAGTGTTCACCTGATAGCAAGATTACTGTCCTCTAGTTCTAATGTGTTTTTTTGGAACTACAACATGCTCCAAGTCATTACTAAGACTACAGTGGGGCAGCCACTAGTATTTAAAGTGCCTACCGGGGTTTCCTCTGGATAGGTCACATACCCTCCCACCAACTTTATTTCTTTCCTTTTAATGGGAAACAGAAATAACCAGAAGTGGACCCCTTTGAATTTGTCCTAGCCAAAAGAACAAGGCCATATCTGCTCACAGTGTAACACTGAGAGAAATGTGTAGAAGTGTAGGAAGTAAAACAGCAAAGTTCAAGGGCTGAAATACACAAGCTAGAAGTTATGAAGAACTTCTAGCACCCACTTTGACACCATAACCAACCATATGAAATGCAGCTGTGTGAAATAAGTTTGAGGGATTACTGTATGGGTATTCCCACAGTTTTAAGATTTGCTTTTGCACTGAAAAATTAATACATTTTTGTTTAGAAGGCATGTTCTTGTTTAATTTGTGCCTTTTTGTAGTATAACCACAAGGCTGTCTTGCAGAATGACACTTGTCACTGAGATTTGCAAAAGAAAGCTAACAGCTCAGAGGTGTAGACTTTAAATGTGCTCAAGTGTCTCTCAAGACTTACATGAAGAGCACTGATTTGTTTACCAAACATAATTAAGGATGTGCCTTAACATAATTGAAGAAGCTGCCTTGAGGAGAAGCAAGTGGAAAAAAAATCCTACAAGGAAATTTGTCCTTGAATGTGCTCTCATTCAAATTTCTCATGCAGCCCCACAAAGACCAACTTGTAGAAAGCTGCACAGACAAGATTCTACATTCACAATTTGTTTCAAAAATTGCTGTTTGTATTTGAAATACAGAAAGCATGAAGAATTTTCTGAGGTTTCAGTCAGTGCCTTCTTATTTATGTCAGGATGCAACAAAAAATTTTTTCTTCTGATCTACAGATTAAGCCTCTGCAAAAAAACCCAACAAACAAACAAAAAACCCCAACACCAAACACAAAAAAACTCCCCAAAACCCAAACAAAACCAAAAACTGCAAAAAAAAAATCCCAAAACAAATAAACACAAACCCACCACGAATTTAAACATCAGAAGCATGGTCCAGCAGTGTTCATTAGCATCCTTTGTTTTTTGGATACATTTCTACCTATATTAAGAAAACCAAAATGTTTTGGTCATAGTTTTTAACTACCTACATGTAAGAGGTACTAGAAACAAAGTAATACCTTAGCCAAATGCTCAAAGGTCAAACGAGGAAGAAATAAAAATTCTTTAAGAAGGAATTTAAGCTCTAAGATGACCAACCATACATTCTAAAATGTTGCAGTATTCTTCCAGTAGTTGGAGTAAGATGCAAGACCTCTGAATTAAATACTGCAGCTGGCCTAACACAGCAAACCAAAGCCTTAATTTCTCTTCTGCTTACTTGAAAATACATAGTATGTAAACAGCAAACTATAACCATCTTCTCATATCTGGAGATTCATACCTGGCAAAGCAACTGTACCGTCTTGTTCCAAAGTTTCAGGGTTTATTCTTATGGCTGTCATACTGTGATTATTCACATCTCTGTATAATAAATAACCCTGGTAAGAGTGAAAATATATATATTGGTATGGAAATATTCTTAAATACATCAAAGGATCTTGTCAAAAGTAAAAAAAAGCAATCATTATTTTAGGTGTTGTTTATAAATTTCGGAAGTCTTTTACATCATATTTGCTTCATTTTGATAATTAACTTTTTTCCACTAATAAAATCCTGCAACAAAAAATGGAAACTTGACCCCTCCCTTCCTTCACACTTTCTACATGCTGTAGATCAGCGTGCTAAAGGTTGTACACAGCTTTTGAAGCCACAAGTAGTAATTCTATTCTTCACAAGTGTATACAATTACAATTAAAAGCCACAGCAAGAAAACAACATTCCTATTCCCTATTCCTATTTCCAAATCAACAAAAGATTTACAGGAATGTAATGTTAACTATTTTGACTCCCACACTAATAAGATTCTAAGATTCCATTGATTTATTCTTTCTAAGCTCTTCATCAAAGGGCAGAAACACAGTTGCAGAATTTACACTTAGAAAGCACTTCTATAAAAGCAGCTACACGAAAAGAAGATTGCTTAATGGCACCTATTAACATACCCATTCAAGGCTATGACCGAGGCCAAGCAAAGCAGTATTCACCTGCAGGACCGCAGAGGCCAATGGGAATAATGACTAAGTAATAATTCTGACAACAGCAGTGCCATAGCACGAGAATCAACAATGGCTTGCAGTTGCTTAGGCACAATTGGCCTCAGGTGAGGACTGGACACATATAAGAATGGATGCATTGCACAAGGAGGTCACTAAGGCTTAACCTCAGAATATCTTCATTTGTCAAAGCAGTCAGAGACCTTAATTACAACCATCTAACAACAGAAGAATCCAACCAACCCCTTTCCTTCCACCTAAACTACTCGAATTTTCCTGGATAAATCAATCTGTGTGAAATGAGGAAAAACAAACCCAAGAAAACTAGGAAAAATAAGTAAAGAACATTAACGTAGATAGAAAGGCTTCAGTCTAAAATAACTTATATGACCAAGTAAGAAAATTCACTTGAATTTGAGTGGACTTAACTAAGTACCTAAAGGGAAACGAAACTGAGGACACGTGTTACCTTTTTTTATGCACCCATACTTAGCAATAAATGCTATTTACACATCTTCCTATAAATATAGTCCCAAAGTGACACTTTTCCAACTAGCAGTGCCTTTGGGTACAGTCACTGTGTGAGTGCATACACCTGTACGAGCACTCAAAGAACATGAAATACATTTATAGCTATGTACAGGATATCCAAATGTATAACACGATATAGTGAAATGGTGTAAATCCTATTCCTTTCCAAACTGATAAAAACAGGCTCCTGAATGAATGTATCTGAACACATTTGTATCATACCAGCATACCTTTTGGTGATCTGTTTTAATACTAAACAAAACCAGATTTTGTGTGTATGTATATATATATATATATGATAACTAATAAGGAAATATGTATTTGCAATGACTATTTCACTTTGAAAGCATGGCAAGGAGTACACTTAATTTCACACTGGGACAAGGAGATCAATCAATAATAAACAGACAATACAAATATTTCAGTAGTCAAAAAATGAAGCAAATTCGTTATTCTCTGAAATCTGATTTGGGGGTTTTTTTGTGTATTTTTTACACTATTTAATCACAACAGCACATTTTTACATTCACCAACTTTACTATTTAAGCAGCAAACACTGATCAATTGTACAATTCACAAAATTACATTTTAAACCATATTTTGAGAAAGGCATACAGTGACAACACAAACTAATGAGAATCTTCACAACTCCTTTCTATATGCCAGTACCATCAGATGTTCCTCATCTTTCACAATTTAAAAATCAGTACCAAAACAATGGTTTTACAACTAAAGTCAAAGGAACTATACAATATCTGTGTAAAGTTTACTCTAAGTCAAGGTCTACTTAATTTACTCACGAGGGATGGGGCACATGTTTTAAGTATTCACCTACCTGAGCATAGCCTAACCAAGACCTTTTTTCCTTTCTGTTTTTGATGCGGGACGTAGAATTGTATATATGGCCCTGAAAAGCAAAATAATTTAACAATATCAGAGTGACAATTTTACACGTAAGCATTTTCCATCTAAATAACATCTTCAACCATATTGAGAAGTGAAAATTATAAGAAAACGCTGTAAAATTCTCATCAGAAAAATTTAGACAAAAACTGTGAAAGAAAGAATTGATCATTAGTAAGCTACAAAAGATTCTCAATAGAAACAGGACATCATAAAAGTTAAAATATCAATGATCATTCATCAGACAAAAAGATATCACATTACCCTCACTGTCCCACTATATCCAGAGCCGATTTTGTAGAGTCCATCTTTACACAGGAGATAGAGGAAAAAACCATCACTCTGAAGTAGGCACTGGTCATCTTCATCTACAGATATTTCCTTCAATGGCCACTTGTGCATCAAGGCTGCCTTCTTTATCCCATTACTGAACCAGTCCTGGATTTGGATTTTGCCCACCAGAACTGCCTGTACACTCCGCTGAAGAGAGTTTAAAATAGTTGGCACCTAAACAGTAAAACAAACAGTGAGCGAGTGAAAAACATTATTATTTTTTAAATGTTGTTTCTTCTGTTCTATCTCCAACTTGAGAAACAAATATCTACTCTCATCTCAAAAATAGTGAGGGGAAAAAAAAGTTAACTGAATTTACACAATAGATCTTCTCAGAACTCATCTACACATCATTTACACAAATTCCCAGACACAGAGAAGTTTTAGTGCAAGACCTGAATAGTCTGACAAGCATGGCTGCCATTATTGGTGAGGATAGCAGAGATTGCTTGCAACGTTCTTCCTGTCTCTCCCCATGCAGCTACCAAACTGAAGAGGCAAGCGCAGGAAAGTGCTGTCAAGGACTGTCCTGCACTGTCATTCATTCCCGTGCTACGGACAGTTATCTCCAGAAGAAGCTGGAACAGGGATTCTGCAGACAGAACACAGCAATTACAGAGACAAGTCACAAAACCATACCAAGCAATATCCCAATCAATGGGAAATTAAACTTACAAAATACATGATACATCTTTCCTCAGCCATTAACTTTAGCCCTATTTCCAGACAGAAAAGAAAGCATCTCATTTAAATAGGCCTACAACTCCTAAACTTTTCATTCTTTTCCAGCCAGAAAATATTGAGTCTTGATAATCACCATGGCCAGAGAGCAAGAAAAACTAAGCCCTTCTGTCACAGTGGAACACATTAAGAAGCAATGGGCCAGGCCTATCCAGTGTACCTCACCACTGAGATGATGTGTAAGTCTTGACCAACCTTTTCTAAACTTTATGACCATTACCCATGTTGAAGCACATCCCATTTCTAAGAAACAAGCATTTTAAAGCAAATTTTGAAGATTATTTTGATTGCATGCCTCTTTTCAAGCAGGTTAGCAGCTGAACATCTCTAACAATCAAGATGCAAACAGAAATCCACCTCCATTTTTTTTATAGTATATACAAATAATCACTAAGGCAGTAATCACAACAAAGCCTTCTTTGTAGCTTTCTAATACTCTGCATCAATACAAAATAAAAGCTTTCTGTAGCAAATTACTACCATCTTTAGAAACAGAATATTGTTGAACTGTAACATAGGAAAACATACACAGAAAGTCTTAAGATTTTTTTTTTTATATTTTTAAACAACAGATTGTACAGCCTAGCCTTCCTTGCAGACCTGTAAACTGGTAAAATATAACAAAAGAAAATTGGATTTTAACTTAAAGGACATAATCATACACTCAGAGCTACCAGGAGTTCAACTTCTATTTTCAACATCATTAAAAGCAAAATGAATTTTCAGTGAAACTTCTATATGGCCAGAAGAAAGAAAAGCAAGAATTCCGACACTTTGTTTAGCAGCTTTATACAAATTACAACATTAAATATCTAAGCTATAGATTACAACAGCAGATCACAAGAGAAGTTCACGGTACAACTATCTTCTTTCCAATAAGATTAAGTATTTTATTGCTTCAGTAAGACAAATGACTCACAATTTGCAAGGCTGTAAGGTTTACTATGTTTCAGTGGAACTCTGCATTACACAGCAAGAAAATATGAAATATTTTATATATATATATATACATATACACACTTACCTTTCCCTGACAACATTCCTGTTCTACAAAAGATTAATGCTGAGAAAGTATTCGTTACATACACCATACAGTGTTTACACTTCAGCACAAAGTCAGTCTGTTGAGAACAAGCATGTTACTGTATCACAAATTCTTGCTACGAACCATTTTCTTCTGCCCAATAGAATAACAGATGTATATTAATACAAATACAATAACAGATATTACCCAGGACTTCAGGAGGCTCTGACTGCAGGCCCTCTGGCTGCTGGCCCTGAAGCACATTAAGTAGGGCTTGTAGGCTCCTGAGACACAAGGATGGATGAGAAAATCTTGTCTCTTTTATCAGTTCAAAGACTTCACATAATCCAACTTCAATGATCTAAAGAAAAGTACAGATATTTCAGAATATTTATTAATATAATACTTTTGGATCTTCATCAATAGAAGAATATCGCAGTGTTCACAGAACAAGACAATAATTTCAATAACAAAAATGTAATATAGAATACAATGCTAATTCAAGAGAGAATCAAAATCAAAAACACACCTAACACAACTGTCCTAGCATATATTAGAAGTAACGACACCATATGAAAGAGCATATCTGACTAATAGTTCCCCCCAAAAATAAGAAAACTTAATTTTTTTCAGACAATGTAAGACAAACTGTGCCTTTGAGCCCTTGTAATTTCTATCAAGTTCACACTTTATTCGAGAGACCTCTTTCTTCCTTTTTTCTTGCTCATTAATGTGAGCCAGCAAGCTAGAATTGGCTTGCAACCTGACTTCCCAACTAGAGAAATTATACATTTGTCAGTTGACACTGGCAGCACTAGTATTTTCCCCTCCAAAGCCTGTGAGATTGGATCAACTGTCACTAAAACTCCATGCGTACTCACCACAGACATGCATTATGCCAACTCACACATCTGTTATGGCTACTCCTAACCTTCCCTTTTAGGTTTCCTGAATATTCTGAGATTAAAATTATGCTTCTCTCCAGTGACTGTTCCTTTCACTTCCTTCACGAACTTAGTATGTAATAATGATGAGGATGAAAGAAACATGAACAGGGCTAACTCATTACAAATAAGCAACCATCTCTTCAAAACTTCACTGTGTGTTTAAAACACATCTATTCTGACAGTGTCCTGGGTTAAGCAGAGACAGAGTTAACTTTCTAGCTAGCAAGGGGCTGTGTTTTGGATTTATGCTCAGAAAAGCTGATAAGAAAGGAATGTTTATAATTATTGCTAGGATACTTCAAGGTCGTTGAGCCTCTTTGCTCTTTGCAGACAAGGCGGGGGGGCGGGGAGGGCACAGCCGCAGCTATTAGCCTGAGATTTGTTCTTCGGTTACTAGATTGAGAACCAGAGTGACCAATAATCTATTCCATAACATACACGTCATGCCCGGTGAGGACCCTTCTGGTAGATCGCCCTTTGCTTCCTGGTTCTGGTGCCTTTCAGTTTCGGTCCTCTCTTCTGGCTCCGCATTGCTCTCCCAAGGCCGTCGGCTCTTGGGTCGGCTCTTGGTCTGGGACGCTCAGACTTATCTCCGTTCCGTGAATTTCAGGACCCTCCCTCTCCAGGATCGTTAGCTGGGGCCAGACATGGACTGTTATCTCCATTGCTCCCCCTCACCCCCGGCCTGGGGGAATCGTGAATGTAGTTCCAGGATCGTTAGCTGGGAACAGGCTGAGCCTTTGGTCATCAGGGGGGGGGGGGGGGCAGTATCATTGTTTTCAATCATTATTTTTAATATTATTGTAGTTTATTCATTAAATTGTCCTTATCTCAACCCACGAGTCCTTTTTTTTCCATTTACCCCTTTAACTCTCTCCCCTGTCCTCAGATGGGGGTGTGAATTGTGTGAGCAGGTGTGTGTGGTTTGGCCCCCAGCCAAGGGCTAACCCATCACAGTCAGTAAGCTGTAAATTCTACTAGATGCCTCGCAACTGTCTGCTGTAATTCAACTTGTCTTTCAGAAGTTATTTTACCACCTGCTTGATCTTTGGAGGAAGAACAGAAACATAATCAAATCAAGTCTTCCAAGTGCAACAGCAATTTTCCTGCAAATGACACCTTACGTTCATATATTCAATGGAGCAGGGAAAGACACATGCATGGAATCTACAGGTAAAAAAAACACAAATCTGTCAACAAAATTACAGAACAGATCATTTTTCCAGGACCCAAATGTCAGCATCATCTTGTATGCTAAAGAATAAAACACACTGCAATACATTTTTAGAAGCACCCCTTCTTTTCAGTGATACAGTCTCATAGAATCATTAAGGTTGGAAAAGACCTCAAGGATCATCAAGTCCAACCGTCAACCCACACCACCTAACTTTCTCTGAGAGAAACCGAAAAGTTTATTCTATTTTTCTATCTTGAGACAGAAGTCTTAATTCAGCAGCTGACAGAGGCAATTGGAGAAAACAGAGGACCTAATAGAGGGGAGAGAATAATCCGGTGAACTTCCACTACAGCAGGAATCAACAATGGATTGTTCTGCTGGGATTTTGCCTGATCTGCACAAGTTTGGGGTTGTTTTTTCAGTATCTGAGATCAACAGACTGGGTAGGGTTCTTAAAACAGGTCTGTTCACCTATACATATATATTTATGAATATATATGATATATACATGTATACAGATATACATACACACACATATATAAAAATGTGTGTGTCTCAGCTCCTCCAAACTGCGCACTGAAGGACAGAACAAGCAAACAGTTCTTTTCAACACATCTTAAGCTTGTTCTCGCTGCTCTCTGAAGGGTCTCTGAGCCAAAAACAAGCACTCTACATTTATTTATACGTATATTATATACACCAAAAAACCCACTTTTCACAGGTAATACATTCTCTTAATTAAAGACTTAAAGTCAGTTTCTAAAGAGAGTAATTATTTTTCTTTTATTTTTTGTTACAACTTAAAAATTTTCATTTTTGCTTACGCTCATTAGGTAAACAGCAAAACGTATGCCACTGCAGGAACAAAGAATGTTTAGTCATTTAATTCCACCTTAATCCAACATTTGTTCCTTTTAGTACAGGGCTTCTGCAAATCATCCATAACCCAGTGTTAAGTTTCATGGGGGGAGGGAGCAACTGAAAATCAAATCAGTAGAACTAAACCTGCCCTATCTCAAGTAGAAAGAATTTCCCAGCATTAGCAAAGTTACTAAACAAGGTACTAAATAAGAAGGCAAAGGCAAATATTTTATATAAATCCAAAAATTTAAAGCCATCTATTCAAGTTACTAAACTGTCCAAACACAAAAAAAAAATACAAACTTCATTGTGCTAATATCTGAAGACGAGCAAATTGTCTCTTTCAACAATTGTTAAAAACTATTGTTTTCAATCTTATTATAGAAATTTCATAGAACAACTTTTAATTCCAAAATGTATTCTAAATAAAAGTTGTAATAAATGTTACTTCCTCAAGTTTAAGATTAAAAAAAAAAAGATACTTCAAGAGAACACCTAAACTGCACAAGAAGGAGAATGTTTTCAACTTATTCTCAATTAAATGACAACTTTTCATGAAAAAAAACAAAAAACAAAAAAATACCACAACCATAACAAGGACTAACTTCACCAGTTTAACTCTGGAGAATCTGGAAAAGCACAAAACCTGATTACACACTCTTTTGAATTTGACCTTCATGTCCTTATCAAACCCAAAAGACATCAGGTTGTTGGTTTTTTTTTAATAAGCAAACGACTACTTTCAGAAACTGGTCTAGTAAATACTGTAAGCCTTAGAAACTCTAATAACTTTCTTCTTTATATTTAACAAACTAAGCCCATCCCAATACTGTTCTTTATACATAAGAACCAGACCATAGTATACTCAAAGCATGAGACAGACACCTGTATTCAGGATACAAAGCCATTTACATAGTTAGCCTCTAAAAGTTTCACTACCTGTGAGACAGCTCCAAGTGGATGCTTTTTTCAAATGTGAATTTGCAAGTGAAATTAGTAAGTCTTACCATAGAAGGACCTAAAAAATCCAATATTAGCTAAGTATTTATTAAAATACTGAGGCTGTACCAAAGATCTAAGCCATTGTTGAATCAGTTACAACTTCTAAACTTTGATATTTTGTAGATTCTTTGCTAAAAATGAATAGTTTGAAAGCATACTGATTTTCATCAGTTTTACATTTGTTGTATTAAATGTAACAAAACAGCTCACTGATTTTCTGTTTTGAGAAAGGAAAAGTAAAGTTTCCTACTTCATGTTTCCATACCACTTTTTCTAAGCCACCATCTTTTTAAAACTGCACTTGTCCAAGTCTTTTCTTGATAAACTCTCCAGCACCTTTAACAATACCAATGTTTTAGCTTCTACATGTGAGTGTTCTCCATATCACTGGTAAATCTCATCCTTCTCTGAACCTCTTTTAATTTCAAAATCTCTTTAAAACTCCACTCTGTTCTTTATAAATGCTAATAGCTACATTGCCTTTTACTTTAAATTTCAAATTAACCGTCTACAAGCACTTGCTGATTCATTTAATACAATCCACAAGGAGTCAGATGCAGTTCATAAACAACGCTAACTTTATTTCTACTGACTTCACACTGATTTGCAACTATAAACCATGAAGTTTCACTTACCAAGTTGCAGTCACTTGACTTTATGTTCCTCTGCAATTCTCCACCCAGAGTGCCAACTTTGCCCTTCAGATAATACTACCTAAACACAATCATCTATAAAATGCTAATTTTCTAAACAACTAGAACATTCTACATAATCACTGCTGCAAAAACCTTTTTAATTCAGTATTTGTGTTGTTTTTACAGCAAATACAAACAAGGAAAGTTACTCTGAATATGCTTTTTAGAAGACTAAGAAAAGGAAGCAGGATTCATAGCATTAATAATCTAGCAATGGGCAAAACTGCACAGAAGTTATATAGTACAAACGAGAATCAGCAAATAAAAAAAGAAAAAATATCAGAAACTCCTACATAGATTATTTCTGTCTTTCTGCCATTAATTCTATTATAAGCATACAAGTAGTAAATAGTAAAAAAAAAAATTACCCTAACTGCTGAACTATCATGCCCTAAATCTTAACGTGCATTACTATCTATACTTATCAGTACCAAAATACAGTAAAGCCGAAAAAGGGAAAAATTAAAACACTAAGGTAGTAAGAATAATTGACAGCTACTGCAATTACACATATACCCAGCAAACGATCTTAGAGAACACTCCACCAACTGAATTCCAATAGCAGAAAGATTTATTCTTTTTGGGGGAAAAACAAGAGAAAGCACCCTTTATCATCACCAGCTAGTAGACCCTGACAGAGGTAAGAGGTGCCTTGTTTGCATTTTGTGTGAACTTTTGAGGTTGTAGGTTATTTTCAAGTACCAGTACTTATAAAGGACCACAAGTTAAATATTTACCTGATATTTAATTGATTTCAAAATTAATTATCGGGCAGGTAAATAGATCTTCCTAATTCATCAAATCAGATGATTCTGGACTACATGGACTGCAAATAAAACTACAGATATTTGCTGAGCAACTGGCTTATAAAGCTCTTCTTTATTCCCCACAAAGAACATTCCAACTTTAGCTCACATAGATGGCACATTTTAAACAGTATCCAGTTACTTGCCTTTGGAAGTTTAATAGGTGGCTCTTTGGATTCCTCCTCTTCATCACTGTCTGAATCCCCACTCTGTACACTGTTCTTTGAAGCCAAAGATACAGATGCTTCCTTTTTTTGCCACTCCAACACACAATGGCGAACATTGCAGTAAACATTAAAAGCTGAAGGGTTGCTATGTAATCTGATATCTGGTACGGTTATTGTACTCTCTAGGTTTTCAGTCTGAAAAAACAAGATTAGTTTTAAGTTTATTAGAAGGTTCAAGCTTTGCTAAATACAAGTAATCTCAACAGTCTCAATAATTTTGGCCAACCAAATGATTCTCAAACCGAAGACTGAACTTTCCTGTTGCAGTACCAATTACATTTCAGGCACAAAAGAAAGGAGGAAGAGGAAGAAATCTCAAGTACTCCATCTGGCTTTAGTCTCCACCTCTCCTAACTTAATGAGTACACTGGGATAGAAAATGAAAGCAGTTCAGGCTACAGAATGGTCCAAACCTGTGCCACAGTCATAAAAACTAGCAGAATTCAGGAATTATCTTCTTGACAGGGATCAGTTGTTGGGTTTTTTTTAATTATTATTAAATTTTTAAATGCACGATTTGTTATTGTAGTTGTTAATTTTAATCTATTGGTAAAGAATAAAAATTTAAGCTGTTTGCTAAATGCACACCAGAAATTAAAAATACTATTAGTTGTTCTGTCATTAAACGAAGACAAATGCTAAGTTCAAAAACTCCTCCAGTGGGATGCTATGGATAATAATTTTGTGAATAATAAAAACCTAATGGACAAACTACTGAATACAAAAATCTACCAAGGCCTGTGAAGTAAAAGGACACCATCCTGCTTTCAGAAGCTCTGAGCCATAAAGTAAGAGCTGGGAAGCTGTTCTGAGAAACTACCACTACGCTGCCCCACCCTTTCCTTGGTATCTGCTACTGGTATGTTATGTTACTGTCAGTCACTGCCAAAACACAGAAGAGCCTTCAGGAGGCTGTCATTAGACTTGGAAAAATATTAAGAAACATTTTTTGAAAAACATCTTTAAAATTCTGCCCCATAATATCCCATTCCACAACAATAAGATGGGACAGTAGCAATGACAGACTCAAAAAAAAAACCACAGACCAGGAAAAACTGGACTGCAGGCATGTGGGAGGAAGCAATTCCCTTTAATACCTGGGTGTAGACACAGTGCACAGAGATTATATAAACAGAGAAGGCCTAGGTTAAAAGCACAGGGACAAATTTCCTTGAATATGCAAGGCAAAATGTGGAGGAACATTAATCTAGACTGAGTCAGGGTCATGACTGCACACGGTTATTTTGATTTGTTTCTTCCATTCTTGGAGGGCAGTGAGGGTGAAAGCTTTTTGTCCTTTTTTTTTAAAATTTAGGGGGATACATATTGTGAATTACCACATTCATTTTGCAGGAGAGTAACAGTGAATTATATCACAGTGATTTAAAACAGGTAAGAATGGAAATTCTCATACATCTGCGAGAGCAGTGATGGGAAAGGGGACTTTAAATTAGCAAAGAAGAGCTGAAAAGAAGTTTGAGAACCAGTGAACTGGATAATGTCTTAATGGAACAATTTATTTTTCTACAATGTAGTAGCCGTAACTTCGTACGTCAAAACACAGCAATGGTTCCCAACAAATTTTTATCTGCGCTTACCTTTTCACTACTACCAGAAATAACACATGCTTCTAAATTTGACTACTTAACACCATTTGTTACAAAACTTAACAGAAAATTCAAAATAATTTCAAAATATTTCATAGTTCATGTATTTCCTTTTATTTTCTAACTGTAGTAGTACACATTTGCATGTCCTTCCTTTCCCTTAATACAAAATTATTGCAAGCTAAAACATTAGGAAGTAATGGTTTGCTCTGTCACCTATTTTATCTAACACAGACAACATGTTAATTTTTCTTACCCATGTCAGTGTTAGCAGTAAGTGCAAAAAAAATAAAGATAATGAAAAAAAGCTGAAAAAAGTTCCCTATGTGGATACTGAAAGTTAGGGGTTGTGTTGGGGTTCATATTTTTTTTCCTTTCTTTAGCACAACAGAACTTCTGCCATTAGGAATCAGAAGATAACAAGTGTTTAGTCCTTGTTCAACATTAATAACTTTGAAATAATAAAGCTGCTGTTAAAACCCCACAATATTAATCAGTGCAAGAACTCAAGACACAATCTCATATGTTATTCCAGGATCAAATTGCATCAAAATAGACTTGGACTGATACCAATGATAATGAGCTACTACATACTTGAAAATGTATCTGGCATCAGAAAACTAAACAGTTATAACATATGACTCTTCTGTATGTCAAATATCTATACACATACCCCAGAGCTTTTGCAGCTGCTCTTAAGGCAAACACACAATATCAGCTTTCAGCTTTAAAGCTAACTCAGTTGAACTGCAGAGGTTAAAATAAAATAATTTAGTAAGCTTACTATGCATTTCCTAGTTTACTGACAGTCACAGGAAGAGAAAAATATCTGGACTCTCTGAAATAACTCTATCTGAAGTTCAGTTATCTGATCAGTATCATTATTGTAATTATAACTTCTGTAAAGAGTTTCTATTGCAGTTCTTTCTCATCAGGAGTTCAGCTTAGTCTTTGTTCCAGAAGAGTCTAAGTTCTGTAGCTCATGTAGCCTCTTTTGAAACACGTTGGCCAAATTGTTTAAGCAACACAGATAATTTTAGACATTACAGTGCTAGATAAAATATCAATGTATGTTTTCTTGCCTATTAATAATAAGCTGACTAATTTTCAGAAATAAACTCCTTCCTTATTCTCAGTACAACTATAAAAAGTCCCTTTAACCATTCTTTCTGTATTTAGCGTCTCACCCTACTACAATAGTGCACAAACTATAGTTATATACAATAATCTCCTATCCAGACTTCAAGTACAGCACATTTTTCCAGAAAGCTCTGCCCTATTTGAACAACGTAGCACTAAAAAATATGACTCAGAACTTAAGAGAATTATAGAATGGTTTGGGTTGGAAAGGACCTTAAAGATCATCAAGTTCCAACCCCCCTGCCGTGGACACAGACACCCTCCACTAGACCAGGTTGCTCAAAGCCTCATCCAGCCTGGCCTTGAACACCTCCAGGGATGGGGCATCCACAGCTTCTCTGGGCAACCTGTTCCAGTGTCTCACCACCCTCATAGTGAAAAATTTCTTCCTAATGTCTAGTCTAAATTTACCCTTTTTTAGCTTATACCCGTTACCCCTTGTCCTCTCACTACACTCCCTGATAAAGAGTGCCTCCCCATCTCTCCTGTAGCCCCCTTCAGGTACTGGAAGGCTGCTATTAAGTCTCCTCAGAGCCTTCTCTTCTCCAGGCTGAACAAGCCCAACTCTTTCAGCCTGTCCTCATAGGGGAGGTGCTCCAGCCCTCTGATTAATTTTGTGGCTCTCCTCTGCACTCTCTCCAACAGGTCCAGGTCTTTTTTATGTTGGGGGCCCCACAGCTGAACACAGTACTCCAGGTGGGGTCTCACGAGAGCAGAGTAGAGGGGGAGAATCACCTCCCTTGACCTGCTGCTAATGCTTCTCTTGATGCAGCCCAGCACACGGTTGGCTTTCTGGGCTGCAAGCGCACACTGTGAGCTCATGTTGAGCTTCTCATCCACCAATACCCCCAAGTCCTTCTCCTCAGAGCTGCTCTCTATCCATTCTCCGCCCAGCCTGTATTTGTGCTTGGGATTGCCTCGACCCACGTGCAGGACCTTGCACTTGGCCTTGTTAAATTTCATGAGGTTTGCATTGGCCCACCTCTCCAGCCTGTCAAGGTCCCTCTGGATGGCATCCCTTCCCTCCAGCGTGACCTCTCCAGCCTGTCAAGGTCCCTCTGGATGGCATCCCTTCCCTCCAGCGTGTCCACCACCCCACACAGCTTGGTGTCATTGGCAAACTTGCTGAGGGTGCACTCCATCCCACTGTCCATGTCTCCAACAAAGATGTTAAACAACACTGGTCCCAGTACTGACCCCTGTGGAACACCACTTGTCACTGGTCTCCACTTGGACATTGAGCCATTGATCACCACTCTCTGAGTGCGGCCATCTAGCCAGTTCCTTATCCAGTGAGTGGTCCTTCCGTCAAATCCATGTCCCTCCAACTTAGAGAGAAGGATGTCATGTGGGACTGTGTCAAAAGTTTTGCACAAGTCCAGGTAGATAATGTCAGTTGCCCTTCCTCTATCCACCAGCGCTGTGGCTCTGTCATAGAAGGCCACCAAATTCGTCAGGCACCATTTTCCTTTGGTAAAGCCACGTTGGTTGTTGTCAACAACCTGCTTTTTTTCCATGTGCCTTAGCATAGATTCTAGGAGGATTTGCTCCATGATCTTGCCAGGCACAGAGGTTTAATTCCTAGTTGTGATGTTAACCCACTGTTTACATTTCTTAGTTCATACCTCCACTTGCCCTTCACAACACCTTATCTCTGAAAATTGTAAATTCTTAGAAATTAAAAGTATATCATACTCCATTCTGGTACACACATGACAAATATAGTAGTGTCCTGGGTTAAGCCGAGACAGAGTTAACTTTCTTCATAATAGCTAGCAAGAGGCTGCGTTTTGGATTCGTGCTCAGAAGAAAGCTGATAAGAAGTGATGTTTACACGGCTGCCAAGGTCAGCAGACTGGAGAAGCTGGGAGGGAACACAGCCCCAGTTACTAGCCCAGGATTTGATCTCTCCCCCCCCCCCCGCTGCCCCAGACTTTGCCATAAGGCAAAAAACACCAACAATTTATTTGTGATTGATTTAGTCAAGTCTCTGAGGTGCTTTAAGTATAAATTTCTATAGTTTCAAGGTCTTCAAAACAAACATCTGTTCAAAAGTGGAGGTATATAAGCAGGTTGGATAAACATCACTTCGCATATTTCTTTTACAGAAGACAGACACGGAGCTGACAAACAGGAAAACTTTCTGCCCCTCTAATGCAAATAATCATTCAGTGAGTAGTTCGGATTTTTTGTTTCCTTTTTTCTTTTCTTCAACAGCAGTAGTGGGAAGTATCCAAAACAGACATCAGAACGTTTTTTCTATGAGGCAATTTTTTTCCTTTCCAGATTACAACAGATTTCTAACTTCATTGACTTCAGATGCACTGATCAACTTAGGTAGGACTTGAGTTCATCCCATCAACTGGAAGTTTCCTTTTCTGCAACTAATGACTGCCATGGCATTGGGTCACTCTTCTACACCACCATACAAAGTTCCCGGATAGTATGAGGTTTGTGCTACCACTTGCACAATCTTACTACTGCCTCATGGATTTTGAGGCAGAACAGATCACTATGAAAATCTAACCACTAGCTGTGGCTACAGAACCCCACTTATTAATTCTTACATAAAAATCATAAAGACTATTGTCAAGTAGGTGTCCCTGCCCGTGGCGGGGGGGGGGGGTTGGAACTCTATGATCTTGAAGGTCCTTTTCAACCCTAACCATTCTATGATTCTAGAATTCCCTTAGTGATTTCATGCTGACACAAAATACCTCTACATTGTCAAGGAAAACAGTGGAACATTAGGCCAAAATGTTAATCAACTTTTAAGAACCCAGTGAAGTAATTTACTAATTCTGTGCGGATCTAGGATTATTAATAATCTGATCAGATTGCTCTTGAGCTATGGGATCCACTATTTTAAGAAAAAATCCAACCCTAACAGCTTGTTTTCTTGTTGCTAAGTGTATCAAGATCCACAGATGTATGAAACACCGTTTCATGACACTGTGGATAAGGTGAAGACCAACAATCACTTTTTCAGTACCTATACATGTCCTTTTCTTAAAGGCTACTGGAATATCACAATCCAAAGCACTCACACTAAGTATAAGAATGACTAGAAGCCCAGCTTCTACAATGTCTGCGTAGAAGATGAGATGACAGGCTCTACTTTTTTTTTTTCTCCCAAAGCATTTGATTTCTTGGAATATGAAATTTTTATCGCTTTCGAAAAAGAATGGAGCTTCAAGACTGGAAAACAGAATTACCCTTTTTGATTTAGCGGTTTTCATATGAGCTATAAGAAAGTGGGACATTCTGAAATCTATCTTGGTTATTTCACTTGGTATCATCATAAATTGAAAATGCACCTTCTTAAATCAAGATACATGACAAAACATACATTGTAAAATTTAACAGATACCCAGTATTCATCACATCATCTGTCTTGAGTTCCAGAATATTGTTCTAGACAGAACAACTAAAATTAAATTTTGGTGGAAAGGAAGAAAAATTTTCAAACATGATGTCATTCTTAGAAAATGTGCAATATTAAACTTCGAAAAGAAGATTCTCAACTGAAAGCATACAGGGTGAGGTAACAATGATGAAAGCTCATTTCAGTGGTCAGAAGGACTAAGGCCTCTTTTTCAGAGGAATAGATAGTGAATGTCTGAAGACAACAAGCCTAATTAAATCCCTCAGAAATGTTTTCTGTATTTTAGGTAAACAAAACAGAAATAGATTATGTTCTCCAAACATTTAAGATAAAATTAGAAAAGCCGTTCTTTTGAAGTTTTAAAAGATACTTAAGAAAGAACAACAGTTTAATCCTGAACTACTGAATAATGAAATCTAAATGCACATCGGAGAAATTGCAATGCCAATGTAAGTAAAGGTCACCAACATAGTTTTAATACATGCAGGTAAAATTTTATTTATTTTGTTACTTTTTTTCTAAAATATAAGAGGCTATCTTATGAAACAGAGAATAAGGACAGATGCCCATACCCTGATGGGTGACTTGTCCTTGTAAACATATAGTCCCTGCTAAATGGAAGGATGCATTATGTAGGTGAGATTAAACAGCACAGGTTCGGTTTATAAAATAGAGGAAGCAGATTCAGAAGTGCTCTTCTCAGCCTTTTGTAATGTTCCAGTATGTGCCAGGAAAGAAGTGGTAAAAATAAAACCCTCTGGTCTCCTTTACACTTGCCTCACACCTAAACAAACTATTTTCCCAAAAAGATTAAATCCATATATAGCTTATTTTACAACCAATTTATTTCCTTACTCTTGAACCAATTGACTGAAATAATTATTTGTTCTCAGATGTAATGGAAATAAGTCTATAATCTAGAAGAGGAAAGTTAATCTGTTGTTAAAGATAGGGAAGGCTACAATAACCCCCAATCTAACCTGTGTATAACATAGAACCTCACCAAATTGTTCTTTGAACAGTTCAAACATCTCTTAGAAATGGATGCCCTCTTGAGGTTGAAACACCAAATAATGCAAAAGCCATTGAAAATACTGCCAATTTATTTGAGAAGCTACCTGTGTTTTTAATGAGACAAATATTTATGCCAGCTGATCCACCTTACAGATATAATCATTAGCTTACAATAAAGTTGCCTGCTACATGAGCTGTCCTTTCCTAAGGTTTTATTCCTTCCATTTGTACAAAGCTAAACAAGTCATAGTTTAAAACTTCCGCATAAACTAAACAGGCGGATGCTGAATTATTGGAAGCACATTCTCTGGTGGACTCCAATTTTTCAGTATTCTTCAAGTAATGCTATGAGAAGAGAAGATAGCGAACTCCAGCATTCCATCCAGTCTCTCAATGAAGTGTTCCAAGCAGCACTTTCATGAGTTAACAGACAAGTGGGAAAACTCCAGGGGGTGAAAGAGGAGTGGAGAGGAAGCAGCAATATTCATAGGTTTGGGATAAGTTACACAGCCTACAATTTTCCAGTGATAATTGTTGGGGGAAAAAAAAAAAAAATGGCCTGGGGGGGAGAAGGCAAGGGCTGGAATCCCAAGTGCTACACCCACATCTAATCACGACATACTTTTTCCCTATGTAAAAGTACTCTATTCAGCACTGAATTTCTAAAGCCAAAACACACTGCATCCACATGGAAAACTTTTATACCTTTGTTTAAAAAAGGATACTAAATCACAAAAGCAAAAAGTTCACGGTAGTTCAAATACAAGTGATCATAAATGACACTGGCTTAGAAATAGAGTAAGGCTCGAACTACCAGGCTGCATTAAATACCAATTAATATTTTATACTTAAAATGAAAATGTTATAACATCTAACGTTTAAATGGTAGAAATAATTTTCTTCCAGTTGCTCAACAATTATTTTTTTATTGTTCTTTCCTCTTCAATTACTCAATTGTCATTTTTAGTAAGTGCACGGTATAAATAACAAATCTTCGGCCTCCTTCAGCTTATTCTTAATTTAAGGCCTTCCCTGCCTCTACCAAGCATATTACAAGAAAGCGCCCATCTCTGTTCAGAATAAAAGACCCTGGTTCTTAAAAAATAAACTGATGAATACAAGCTCTCCTGCTCAGAATCTCCAGTAGTGATGAGCTTTTCAATTTGCCCTATTATAAGGCTTCAAATGGAAACTCACATTTTCCTGACAATACATGTCTGTTTTCAGACATTCCAGTCCAAAAATGATCATTGTGCTTATTCTGCACTTGTAAGCATGGAGATGCACTGAAAAGCACATGGAGAAAAAAACACCAAACCAACAACAACAAAAAAACTAAAGGAAAAAAATCCAAAACAAACAAACAAAAGAACTCACCCCACTTCGTCAGTAAACAAAGTCTGATAACCTAAAGATACGAAGCTGATTTTATCTTTCCCTTTTCAGCCGTTTTTCGGGAAATACACAATTTCCAGCTATCACAGAGGCATAAGCTGCAGTGCCTTTCCATACCTCAGGGACTCAGAACGAAAACCAGTGCTGCTGGTCTACCCTGGCCTACCTCAAAGACTGTCTATAATAGAGGCACTAGTAAAAGATATGCAAAAATCCATTATGCCTTTCAAGGGCAGATATACGTCCCTCAATGCCTCAAGTAGAACCTGGTTTAAATCCCAAAAAAATCTTGAAAACAACCCTCCATAGGCATATGGTGCAGAGATGATCAGTTAGAGCCAAATCTATAACTACTGGGAAGAATCAGCCTTTAACATCCTCATGTCTTTGGCCATTCAGAAGGGATCATGACATTCCATTTATCCAATGCAACTAAATCCAAGAAAGCACATTTGACTGTCGAGCTTGTGAAGAACAGCAATTCTGGATGTAGCTTCCTACTTGGCAGTTCAACTAGAACACCACTATCCAAGAAAGACAAGGTTCCCTTTATATAGTAACAATGACCAACGCTGAATCTGATTTTAAAAGCACAAGTTTCTCTCACCAGATAGAACACACAAAGACTAACTACATTCTGCAAAATTTCTTCACATTTCTAACTTGGTTTTCTGTGTTGACAGTGGGTAACCATGAAGAGAAGATTGTTAAAACTTATAATATCATAGCAACTGAAGAAAAGGCTGACAAATTCAGTTTGGAACACTGTACTGTACAGTACTGAGAACAGAAGTGAAGATAAACTTCTTCTATACCATAGTCCAGAGCTGCACTACTTGAGATAAACAGAACAATCTGGGAAGTATCCAAAAAGGCAATACCAAATGAACAGATATAGTGTTTGCTTCACCCTCCTAAAGTCATCTGTCTTGAGATAGAGTAACTACACGAGGTTTGGCAAACAGGGATAAGATGGACAATTTGACCTAAAGCGTATTTGTATTACAGTGGCATTTAACTGACTAGAAAGGATATTTCAGTGGTTCTGTCCCTCAGAACCATTCCAGAAATGAACTACTTCACTGACTACAATGAGAACCTAAGAAGCAGCCTCCATGCCTGCAGTGAGTCCTCATGAAAATCCTTCCAAGACTCTAGATTAAACAGAGAAATAATACTCTAATAGAGAAAGAATGTAGCAGAGAAGAATTTTGAAATACTGTTGCTTCTACCTAAATTTCTTCTCTACAACAAGGAAACATGTAAACATTTTTATGAAGTTCACTGTACTACTTGCATGCATTCAAAGTGTTGGGAGCAGGGGTTACACAGGGAGAAAATATTAATAGAAACAGATAAGAATCATCTGTTCCATTATGGAGGATTTTCAGAGGTAACTTTGGATTCCTTAGACATTGATTGCTCCCTTTCTCCTTTAGTCAATACTGACAGAACTCTTTGCAGCAGTACTCTAACTGCTGACTAGGCATGCATCTCTTAAAATTTAACCATAAGACCAACATGTTTAGCTACATTTACAGTTTAGGAACTGGAGAACCAAAATGCTGTTCCTATTATTTCACTCTGAACATTAGTAGCAAAGTTGAATAAGGTTAACACTGGTATGATGGTCATGTAGAATACAGTAAACAGAGAAACAATATTGGCCTATTATCATCTTTTCTAAACAAACATATTGCTAGTTACACTTATTTTTATTGGATTTCTCTCAATTGAAATTACTTCCATGTTTGAGTGAGAACTTTATCAAGTTACAGACTTACCTTGTTGCGTGTTTTTACTTTCAATTTAGTTTTCTGTTTCCTTTTCAATTTTTTCTTGCTAAAAAGTTTCTTACTCCTGAAAAAGAACAGAAAAGACATAAGAACAAAAGAATTAAACTCCCTTGATAAACAGCAGCACCAGCAGAGGAAAAAAAAATGTCAGAAGTCCTCTAAAATTTTATCCTAAGAGAAGGGAACCAACATAGTGAGAATTTCAGAGTATGATCAGAATACAAAGCACTTAAAATGCTGTCCTAATGCTCCACTGAATTAAGGACCTTTACTCTCATCAATTTAAGCAGAATATACGCTGACAGACAAAAAATCCCTGTATTTTACACTGTTTTACCCTGTTTTTTCTATTACAAGTCCATTAGTACCACACCAATGTTAGAAGCAAGAATTATTGACCACTCTCAGCAATATAACCTGTTAGTACAGAACACGAATGTTTGTGAAGTCTATCAGATAGAAATTCAAGTCTACCAAGATGAAAAGGAAGCTTTAAAATGTATCATTTGGCAGAAAATTCAGTTGGTGGAAGAAACTGCAACTTCTGAACACAGCTTTTTTTTTCCTGGACTTTTCCCACCCTCAGCTTACAGACTTTTTATTTCCATCCCTTTACATTACAGCTCTAGCTAACACAAGCTCCTCTAATCCTCCTCTGCCCACACCTCATTCCTGTCATTTTATTTTTCTCCTCCATTTTACTACCCAGAAAAAAAAAAAAAGATGCCACACACACACAATTGTTTTGTCACCATCACTGAGATTACTCTGAGTTGCTTTTTAACCTACTCTACGTTTCTCTGGTCTGTTTAGACTACAAGACCACCACAAAAAAAGGCAGATGTTACTGGTGCAGCACACAGCTCATCCTATACAGAACTTGAAGCCATGTCTACAAATTAAAACAATGGAATGTGAAAATCATAGTCAGTAAGAAGTTACACATTCAGGTAACAAACTGGAAACAGACTGAGAATCACAGAATGGTTTGGGTTGGAAAGGACCTTAAAGATCATCAAGTTCCAACTCACTCACAGAGGGTGACACCCCCTCCTCGTCTCCCCTGCCTGTCCTTCCAAAAGAACCTGTGTTCCTTCATTCCAACACTCCAGTCATAGGACCCATCCCACCATGTCTCCATGATGCCAATAAGATTGCAGCCCTGCAGGTGTGCGCACATCTCTACCTCCCTTTGTCTATTCCCCATGCTACCTGCATTTGCATAGAGACCCTTCAGCTGGGTCCCCCCCCATGAAGCTGACTTACTAGCTAGAAATCCCTTGTGTTGCCCTTCAGATGCTTTCCTGATGACCTGTGGTTCTTCTCCAGGCTCTGGGCATCTATTGCTGCCCCTGGCTTCAAAATGTTGTGGCAGGGATGGATTGAGGTTCCCTTCCCCCAGCAACATTAAAACATTTTTTATCTTGTAAATATTTCTCAGGACAAGTCCCCATTTCTCTGTATGTATGCGTACACATAGAAGCCCGTAAAATTAAGCCTTTTCTACTCCTACACTAAAATTGGGCTCATTTACGAAGTGACCATTTTGCAGACTAACTTCATTTGTCAGTGATACTTAGACAACGCTTCCTCCAATTAGCAAGAGGAAAGACCAGCAATGGGCTTACTTTCTCTTTCAGATTCCAAGTGGTGGTGCTACGATCTCCCTCATTCATACATCAACAATTAAAGATGCTGCAAGTATAAACTTTTCCAGTTTACTGTCACTCCACTGTAGCAAGCATTATCTTCAGCAAGTTTTAGGCTTGAATAATTTCTTACATGGAAACAACTTGTGTATAGAAATGCCATGTTGAGAATCCAAATTTATCTCCCTGTTTTTTCTTAAAACAAGACCTCAAGAATACTGAAATCCCAACTTTTTTTGTTGGGAAGTATACTTTCCCCCGGTACCCAAACAAAACTTCAGAATAGTGAGTGATCAATTAAAAAATTTAAAAAACCTCTGACATAATTTTTATAAACAGTTCTGAGCAACCTATCATTACTACACATAATTCTAATATTAATGTTTATAATGTATCTGCATATAAAGACATATATGATTATCCACAGTTCTACTATAACATACCATTATGGCAGGAGGTTTTAATATTCAGATAGAAAGGATAAAATATAGGCAAGTATATTCATGAAAAACAACATTAATCAGATTATGAGTAATTTCCTGTTGGAAACCACACGCGTTAATTATAAGCCTGACTCTTCTACTGCCTGAAGATTAAGAAGACCTGATATGCTCAGTTGGATTTGTTCAACTAAATTATTATGGATTTTTGCTTAACAATTGAAAATTGCTTTTTCAAGCCATTTTAACAGTTGAGACTAAGTTAGCAGTTTTGGGTTGGACCACAAAGGAAGTGCAAGTCAAACAAG